>JASDQU010736352.1:86335-175761 GCA_032191745.1 Picea mariana | reverse complement strand
AATCTCCTTTGATTTGGTGATAATGTAGGAAAGAGCTGAGATGAGGTAATATTCCTTCAGTGGTTCTTGCTCTTTAGTGGCAGCCCTGGTTTGTCTTCTTTGAGGCTCCTCTTGGGGTTTAGCCTCTTCAGTGGCAACTGAGGCTTGAAATCTTCCTCTTCTTCTCTGCTGAGAGAGAGGACTCCTGCAATCTTTTGCATAATGTCCTAGCCTAAAACATTTAACTTTAGATAAATGAGGATTGAGATGAGAGAGCTTACCTTTGGGTTTCTTACCTTTGCCTTTTGACTTCGGGAACTTCTTCCATTTCTTGGTCTTTGCTGCAAGGGCATGATCTTGCAGGATAGGATAGTCATTTCTGTTGTTTAGTCTTCCTTCTTCTTCTAAGCAGTCATGCCACAACCTTTCAAAATTAGGTTGGGATTCTCTTCCATTCACGGATGCAAGAAAAACTCCCCAAGCAGCAGGAAGTCCGTCAATTTGAACCAGGTCATCATCATCTACAGGAACTCGTATTGCAATAAGCTGATCTTTAGTTTGAGCAATTTTGGAGAAGAAGGTGGCAACTGTATCATCCTTTCCCATTTTCAAAGTACGCAATTGTTTCTTCAAAATTCTTTTCTGAGTAGGTGCCTTCTTCTCATAGAGGTTTGCCAAAGCATCAAAGCAATCTTTGGCAGTGCTTAAATGACCAATTAAGGGCATCATGTTGTCTTTGATAGAATAAAAAATGATTCTTTTAGCCTTGGTTTGTTTCCTCTTATATGCTGCCTTAGCTGTGTTTGTAGTAGGTTCTTTAATCTCCCTAGTGATATAATTTTCTAGATCATTTTCTTCAAGAATGTTTATTATTCTGTATTTCCAAGCATTAAAGTTTGCAGCCCCTACAAGTCTGTCTTCAACTTTAACTGATAAGGAAGTCATGTTTGAATCTGTGCTAGATTAGATGATTGTAATTTGCAAAACAACCCTAACAAAGTGGATCTGTGTAGGCTCAAGATTAGATCCTTGAGCTCTGTTTACACCCTTAGCTCTGATACCATGTTAGAATTAGGGCAATGAAGCAAAACAATAGTATTCTTTCAATTTCAGTGAATAAAACAACTAGATTTAAGATTCAAAAACTCAAACACTTAACTAGTATACAGATCTAGGAGATCTGAAGTGAGACAGTAGTTTAGATTTAATAAACCTAGTAAAACTAGATCTGATGATCAGAGATAAAACTCAGATCTACTGTTCAGAAATTAAACAAGAACTCTACTACTTGAACAGTGAACAGTTAAGGATAAAAACAAGATAGTGAAACAGATCTATAATGCAGAACTCAAAAACATTTCGCAGATCTATAGATCTAAAGCAATCTGATCATAAACAGTAAATCAAGCTAAGAGATAAATGTTAAACTCAAAATATGGATCAGATCTAGTAGTTGTCTAGGCTAATACATAGATCTAGATGAATCATATAGTACGAAAATCAAAATAAAGTCTAGATCTGAAGATGATGAGTAAACAACTTACCTTGTTCTGAAACCTTACCTCTGAAGAAGTTACAACAACCACAAGAGATGTAGAACCAATTGTATTATGCTCAGACAAGGTTCATTTCATAGATCCATCATGTAGATTGGATCTCTTGCCAATAGATGAAAGATCTTTCCTGCCACCAAAGGGATAAGGTCACAAAGACTTCCCACAATCAAAATCCTCACATAGAACAGTTGTGGAAAACCCTTACACAGGAAGGTCAAAATCAAGGACAAAGGTCACGGTACCCCACAGCAACAATTAGGTGAGGCTGCACCTTACACAGCAGTAAACAAGGAGGGGCCGCACCCTTAAAAACCCTACACAACAGTAGATAGAAGAGGTTGCACCTCAAGGGTTCATTGCAGCAGCAAGGAGGAGCTGCAACCTTACACAGGCTTAACACAGAAAGGAGGGCCGCACCTTAACAACCCCACACAACATAAAGGAAAAGGGGCCGCACCCTGTTAACAACCCTCCCACAACAGAAAAGAGAGATGTCGCACCACTGACAGCCCTCAAAGGAAGCCGCTGCCACACTACACAAACCCTGCAACAACAAAAGAGAATAGGTTGCAGCAAGGAGGGACTTCACCAGCAAAAGGGGGCTGTAGCAAATCTCAGACATGACTTCAACAACAGAGGATAAGGGCCGCAACAAAGGAGAGATCAACGCTCACATTAGAGGCAAAGTGATACGAAGAGTGAGTGATATGAGAGGGGGGGGGTTCTATTTATAGTTTAGGTTAGGGGTAAGGTTAAATTAAAATAATAATTAAGATATCATGTTTAAATTAAACAATTTAAACATGGTATAATAAATATTTTAATTTAAACTTAATTAACCCTTAAAACAAAAAAAAACATAAAAACTCCAAACCAACACAAGTAAAGGTAAAGGAGGGCTAGCAAGGTGGCAATACTCGTTCCTTCATTTTTTATGGTGAACTTATTACTTTATCATCATTGCATATGGGACTTATCCGTCATCTGGTTATGTCCTTCTTCAAGGAAGGTCATGTACCAACAAAATACTTGATCGAGGATCAAGTAGCCCCATAACTTTTTCTGGGGTCTTATCCACCAAGGTCCAAGACCAAGGATCAACCCATGCCACAGGCATGGGTACCCTGGACATTTCCAAGGGCCCTAGGCTTATCTAGGGGCTTTAACTGCTGGGTCCTAGACCAAGAACCCCAGTCGTATACTGGGGGCCCTCTCAGGGGTCTTTACTGCTTGGTTCTAGACCAAGAACCCCAGTCGTATACTGGGGGTCCTAACAAGGGTCTTTTGCCATGGCACTAACTGTTTGGTCCCAAACCAAGTACCCCAGGAGTGCACTGGGGGCCCTAGATCTCGTCTAGGGTCTTAGCCATCCTCCAGGAGAATGGCTCTTGCAGTTGCTTATAAATTTAACACATACTATGGTCCATCATCTATGAATTTTGGATTCTGGAATCTATATAGGAAAATCACTTTCTGTATAAACTTTTAATACTTGAAGCCTTTCTACTATTGTGTAGTGTTTATACTTTGATCGTTAATGTCATGTAGATTGTATATTTATTTCGTTCGACCCTTCGCCTTTTTCTAATTTGGTGTTTAAATAATGAAGATTTGATGGAATGGAAAATCCCTAATTTTTCTTGTGAAACATTCAATATTATCGTATTTTTAATTTATTGAGTTATTGCTGGGTTATTTACCTAGTTGTTTTTATCCTAATTTTGTCAAGTTGTCCAGTTGACTCTCCATTTTGGAATTGCCGAGTATCTTGGAGTTTGAGTTTTGTAACTTTGGTTTGTAGAATCTCTATGGGGATGAGGTTTGGATTGTTTCATGAACTTAAAGTCAAGGGGTTGGTAATAAATGGACAAAAGCTGAGGTGAACATCTACTTTCTATAGACCTCGGGTTAACATCTAGCAAAAGATAACAGAGGAGATTAAACAACCACGAGGGGATTGAAGAGTTTAATCTTGTGACACCTTTTCAAGATAACTACCCTCACCTACTTATACTCCGCCTTCTTTCCCTTACTTATAGAGCTTATGGCAATCCCAATCGATGCTATAGTTCCTCTGCTTTTACATGATAATTTTGTAGGCTCCAAGAAAAAATGGTTTGTTTCTAAGACAATACGGAAAGCTAGATCTATTGATGATGAAATAAGGTAGTAAAAAATTAAAAATATCTAAAATTGTGAGCTTTAAATTGATATATAACTCGAGGGGCTTGCAGTGTATTGTCAAAAGATGAGGTGAAGTACCACTTCTTTTCTACTTTCTTGTGCAGATTGGGGTACATCTAGCTGCTACAAAAGTTAAGGAGAATAACCAACTTCTAACAGAGAAATCAAGACTATGATGGGATATTTAAGAAACTTTTGAGTTACATTCGCCCGGGGATAGTTAAAAGCTGTGTAAGGGTGGTTTGCAATAAGGATTAAACTTGAGTGCAGAGTACATATCAAGCCTTACAAAGAGATTAGCAGTTGGAAATTGATGAAGGTTCTGTTCATGTTGTAGAAATTTCATGAACAAGGGAATCTTTGCCAAGAAATCTGCACTTTACCAATTCAGAAATTTCACGTTACTTCAGGCAAGGTCACAGATTTATCACAGAATTTTCAGTGTTAGGGATAACTGAAATATTCAGAAATACACCTGCAAATATCTCAAATCTGCCCACCACTACTCTAGGCAAGTTCCAAGTAGAGAAAAACTGCAAAATACTTCAACATTTGATCAATACAACAGCGCTTAGGGAATGATCTAATCAAGTATGTAGATTTGAAAATTACATTAATTAACAATGGAAATATTTTTAAAAAGTGTACCCTGGACAAGTGTTTCTCACATAGTCTAGGCGCCTAGTATGTGGGGAAATGTCCAAAGTGGTCCCTAGTTTCTCACATAGTCTAGGCGCCTAGTATGTGGGGAAATGTCCAAAGTGGTCCCTAGTACATTAACTTTATGAGATATAAAGTTAAAAGGGACTTTGAGAATATTTCATGAAAAGGGTGACTGAAGAGACATTAAATCACCACTGTTGATCTCGATGGCCCAAGATTAAATCTCAGCCATTAGATCAAGTGACTCTTCATTGGGGTTATCAAAATGCTATCAATGGATTGAGGTGCCCCAATTCATTCTTCGTGAGCATTTTTGAAGAGAGCGAGAGAGAGAACAGAGAGGAGAAAGAGGAGCCGATTTTGCAGCTAGGGCATGCATTCCAAGGCAAAGTGCTGGCATGCAAAACGAGGAGTGGAGTACAGCATTAAAGGAGGCTGTATTGTACGGATTTGGAGCAAGCCGTACAGCTGAGAGAGAGCACAGAAATCGAGGGAGACTGCTGCATGATTTCCAAGGCGGGTTTGGCACATAAATCGAGGTAACCAACATGTACGATTTTTGGAGCAATTATTACAGCTAGCAGGCACGATTTTTGAGGCTCATTGTACATAATTTATTGCTGTAGCGGCCATACACTGTATGGATTTCTGGGCACAGAAATTGATGAGCTGATTGGGCTCAGTTTTCAAGGGTGTGTGGGTTGGCACGGAATTCGAGATAAGTCTGCAATTAATGCTATTGTATTCTCCTGTACAAAGAATTCCCCTGAGCTCCGAAATAATAAAAACTCCCCTCAGTTTGCTGTTAAATGACTCTTGTGTTTCAAGTTATAATTTTCTGTTTATGTTAATGTCATTTTCAGCAGAGAATTAAATGTGGGTTGGGCATTAAACAGTGAAATTTATTGAGACTTGAAACCGGGTTGGGGCCGAGAAAATTTTTACAATTATAACAACACATTTAAGATGTGAAGTTTCATCTAAGGCAGTCCAAATCACTTAAGATTTCAGTGTTTCTGTCCCAAATTCCCAATAAATCAGTGTATCAAAACAGCTGTGAAACCTGCTCAAAATGCATGAAAACCAGATCTGCAATAAGAGAATTTAGGACAGTGGTGATACAACTCATTATAATCACAATATGAAGATAAAGTACAATATGTCAGTGTTTCCAAAGCGGTAACTTCAAGTCCTTCTTCTTTATCCGAGGCAATGACTTCTTTAAAGCTTCCCAAACTCTAGCTAGATCATCCACAATTACTGCAAACCCTAACCAACAACAATGGGGCCTGGTAAGGGATCTCACCGAGCTATTATAGTCTTTCCAGAAAATCAACAACAAGCTAGCATCACACTAACTGCCCAACTCTTAGATCTATACTTGCATCTCACAAGCTTTACCCTTCACTTGCATCACACAAGCCAAGAAACCCTAGTATATGCCTCTCACAAGCACTATCCTTGTTACAAAAGTAAATAATTGTTCTTCTAAGATCACACCAACTATCACATCTCTAAGCAAAACACAAGTTGTAACAAAGAAACTCTCCTCCCTTTATAAATTATTAGGTGAGGGATTTAAGCCAAAAATAATACATGGATCAGGTCCACTAGTAAACCCTAGGCTAAGTCAACAACAAAGTCTCAAGTGGAGCACTACATTAAGCATGAACACTACATAGCACAATAGGGTTTGTACAACCCCAAGATGCTGTGCCCTCTAAGTCTAGGTGTACACATGTCCACTTCTCTTAGCAAGATGGTGTATCCTCCAACCATGGCTCCTCAACTCAAGCATTCCTTCACAACATATTGGACAAGGTGGCTCTAATATTCCTAGGGCTCCATCCCAACCTTTAAGTGCATAAACCACTACTCCAAGGTGGTCGCTCCACATTTCCCAAGTGTTCATCTTCCTCAACAAGTGTGCCCTTGTAGAAGACATCAAATTGCCACATGTCTCTGAACTGCCACACCAAGAAGTTCATATCCCTATCAGTGATTCCAAGGTAAGCACACACCCACTAAACTCTCCAAATGTAAGTCCACCAAAATACAACAAAGGGTCTAGGGGATCACGAGCCCTCCAGCCCTCCACATTACATGAAGCACTCCCCTAGCTAAGTGAAAACACTTTTGGAGCAACCAAATGCTAAATTAAACTTTTGAGTTACATTTGCATGGGGAATCGGGGATAGTTATAACGTTGCATGATAGTGATTTGTGATAGGATTAAACTAATGATTGGGGTAAAGTACATATCCCAAAGAGTTATGGGGAAACATTATAAAGAGCTTAGTAGTTGGAAATTGATGAAGATTCTCTCTATGGGAGGGTTGAAAGTTGATTGGAAATATAGATTGAGAAAATGCGCAAACTCAATTGTGGGAAATGACTTTGAGTTTGTGTTATCGGATCCAACACCACCTTATAGATCCTATTTGATAAGTAATAAATGCAAAAACTTCTAAGACACATATTCCATTTGCATGCATGGAGCTGTGCGAGATTTGTCTAGGAGATGTCTTGGGTATGTTTGGGATGAAACCCAAAACAAACTAAAAGCCAAAAAAAAACTTTAAAAATCTCTAACTAAAGCACCGAAATAAAAATGTTTTTGGAGGCTGTTTTAAGCATCACGGAGAGTAGCAATAATGTTTTAAGCATTTTGCGATTCCCTTGATAGTTAGTTACAATAGGAGAATATTGCGTCATTTTCATCAGAAAATACCAAGTGTTTTTCTGAGCATTGATCTTTGACCAAGATGCTTTTAGCAGAAATTCTTTGAGTAAGGATGTGTGGACTTTTCTGTGTTTCATGGTATTTCCACACATATTTTTCTAGGTTACACTGTTTGGGGAAAACCCTTGAGTACTTCCCCTCATTTTGAGGATGGTACCTAGGGTAAACCCTAGAATCTTCAGGGCATAAGGTTGGTCAACAACAGGGCTCGAAGCCATTACAACAATATGCTTGTTAAGAGCTCAACATGTCACTTACGGGAATTGAACCTGGGTGGGGAGAATAACAATCATTCCTTCCAGCCACCCGAGCTAAACCCAATTGACATTTCCTTTGCACATATATTTCTATATGTATTTTTATATATGTTATGTCTAGACACATCATATCTGAAATTAAAAAAAAAGCGGTGTATCCATATCCATTCCCCTATCCATACTTGTATTTCTATCACAGTATCTTAGCTTTGAAGAAAACTGGAGAGATTATATGATGCACTAATTGTAATTATATGGGACATTCCAAGAATGATTGCCCTTTTCTCATGTTCATAGCCTCTATTTAGGTTGAGTCTTTTAGCTTATACAAAGAAATTCATAACCATTGTTGATGTGATATTTATGAAGTACATGACAACCATTATACGAGGACCTATCCAAAAGCTTTGATGATTAAGAGGGTACAATGCATTATTTGTGAGATTAGTTCATAGTGAATCACATAATGCCCATTGACAAAAAGCAACAGTGGCAACAGGGTTAGGACTCAGGAGCATCTCAACTTGTTTATTACACATTATTAATTCAAAGTAATCTTTCACAAGGAGTAATAGCAAATTGTGGTTTTGGACATGGACACATGAATAGTAATTGTGCTTGTAAATACATAATAGATTTAAAATTTTGTAATTTCTGTGGAGTCCATGATACTTCCATTGAAAGCTATCTTGTGTTATTAGAAAAAAATATAGAAGTAAAGAAAAATGTAAATTTATGGCTTGTACTCCCTTAAAAGGATTCAATCTTGTGAATGTTAGATGCAATTACTTCAAATGTTATAATTATAACCTCTTCTTGAGCTTGAATGGATGCAAATTTATAACCATCAAATGAGCTTTCAACAGGGAGAGATGAATTAGATTTACAAGATTACAAGTCTATGTGGAGATATTTATGAACTTGGGCTAGGTTATCCCTTGTTACTTGATTGGCAAGTGGGAAAATTTGAATTGGGAGCAAGGGATTGTCAATAAATGCACACAATTTCAAAGATAACTTGTCAACTGTACATGAAAAATTGTTATAGTATCTGAGGCTTGAGCAATTCTCGAAAATTGGGAAAAGGGGATGAAAGGTAGGAACCCAATGTGTTGCTTTGAAGTCTAAACTGTTGATTCAACCATTTACCCAATGTTTCAGCAACTAAAATTTATTGGAGTCTTTACATGTGAGGCATATTCAAACAGATTTGTCATCAACTAAAAGCGGGGGAGCGATGCAAGCTTTGGTTGAGTTACCAATCAGGACAACAACTAGATCATGGTTGGCTGATAAAGAAAAATTGATGTGTTGTTTGGTTGCTTCTATCTATTCGTGTTAGAGGTTTGCTATTGCTTTGCATGGTTTGTAGGAATCTCCTAAATTTAAAGCAATAGTCAACATGTTGAAAAATGTGATAAAGTTGGAGGAAACACGATTTTTGGAGCGAAGAAGTTTGGCCATGGTTGTTTTTTAGTACCTTGATTAGATTCCATATGTTGCTATTAAGTAGAATCGACAACTAGATCATGGTTGGCTTTTGGTTGCTTCTATCTATTTGTGTTAGAGGTTCGCTATTGCTTTGCATGGTTTGTAGGAATCTCCTAAATTTAAAGCAATAGTCAACATGTTGAAAATGTGATAAAGTTGGAGGAAACAAGATTTTTGGAGCGAGGAAGTTTGGCCATGGTTGTTTTTTAGTACCTAGATTAGATTCCATATTAAGTAGAAGCAGTTTTGTGCACATAAACACAACATTTTCATGTATGCAAATAAATATATATTTATGAGCTGTTTACTATGCAAGCTCACAATCTTGTAATAATGTAGTCATTTGATATTTTGTACAAGGCCACTTAAATAAGTCCTAAAATAGATCATAAGTGTGATTCAGATTAATTAGTTAAATAAGAGTTTAATTACCCCATAAAGGTAACTTGGCCCATGAGTTAGGGTTTTAGTCCATCTTTTGTATAAATAGGGGTCTTCCCTGCACTTGTAATCAACCAATCTTTTTTATTTCAATCAATCAATCAAATATTGTTACTCATTTGAGGAACTCTTTTCATGGAAAATGTATTTCTGCAAAGTGTGTAGGTGCCCTGAACCCTTTGTTCTAATTGTTGTTTATTTCTCATTATATTTGTTATTACTTTTTCATTTCAGTTGCAGGAGCGACATCAAAGCTTCAGTGGATTTTTGCTTTTGTTTTATCGTTTCAAGAAAAAACAAAAAAACAAAATAACAACAGACCTGCAACCTTCAGAAGGTTTTTTGAAAATTTCCCAGCAGAACTTTTAGAAAGTGATATCAGATTTGAAAATGCTCAAAAAAATTGGTGGCTTCGACAAAAGATCAAAATCAAAGGTTGGATGATCAAAATATTGTAGTTTAAAAGCCCTGCCATTTTGGGTATGCTTCTGCGACGACTGTGGTTATTATTTTGA
This sequence comes from Picea mariana, assembly GCA_032191745.1. Taxonomy (NCBI): domain Eukaryota; kingdom Viridiplantae; phylum Streptophyta; class Pinopsida; order Pinales; family Pinaceae; genus Picea; species Picea mariana. The sequence continues at coordinate 165,932 of JASDQU010736352.1, read as the reverse complement.
ATTTTTAGTAGTTCCTCAGAAGAAATCATCAAGTTTACCCATATTGAATCCAAACCAATACCGTTTGAAAGAAATTTCGATGGCTACTATTTTATATATTATTAAATATGGTTCTGAGAAATATTTTGTAAGTTACGACTTGTCAAACTAGCCATTTTGAGATTATTATTTATGGGAAAAATGGCTAAGAAGCTAAAGTTATTGCAGCAAAATTCAATAGCTGTTTTGAGATTGTCATTTATGGGCAAAAATGGCTAAGCACATCTTTGTTTTTTCATGGCAGAAAAAGGTTTCCTGCTGAGCTCATAAATTTTGACAAATTGCCCATATTGAAGCCAAGCAAACACAATTTGAAAGAGAATTTCCATGGCTAGAATTTGATATATCATTTGACATAGTACTGAGAAATATTTCGCAAGTTATGACTTGTCAAAATAGCTATTTCAAGATCGTTATTTATGGGCAAAAATGGCTAAGTAGCTAAAGTTATTTCAACAGAAATTCATTCACCAAGAGAGAAAGATAAGAGCCTAGCTAATATGAATCACCATAGTGGAGGATTTTTTAGATGAGATGAGTATTAGAGTGCAATGCAACTTCTACAAGAGATGGAGAAGCAGTCTTTCCACATTGCCTGACAACTATGGCGTAGAGAAGCAGTCTTTCCACATTGCCCGACAACTATGGCATTAATGCTTGCAACTATCATTGGTTTAGGAGTAAGAACTAAAATATGAGGAAGAGGAAGAAAATGTAGTTGCAACTATGAATCTCCACATATATATGATCAATCTTCTTGTGTAGCAGGTTTACAAGAGGTAAGGAAGATCTCACAACTCTCTTCCACGAATCTCTTCCTCTCCACGATGGATTGCATAATGTGCAGAATGATGAATCTATATTTGTAGAGGGAAAGGGAAGATAATATCTCTTAGTTTCTCTCCTAAGATCCTTTACTCTACATTTGAAGGCAGTCATTAGCAAATTGTGAAAGAGACATTTTCAGCTGGAATTTTCTCTATTGGAAACATTCTCACCGGCACAACCATCAGTTTTTTACATCTTATGTGGATGATATTTCTGATCACTCGATTCCTTGTTATGGTTGAATCGCACTTTCTTATGTATGACATTGATCATCTTCATTTGAGTACAATGAATGAGTCATTTACTTTGTCAGAGACGGCCACCCAAATCTTTTATTTGTATGGTTAGGTGCAGATGCTTTATTTTATAAAACTGAAGAAGTGTTGGAAGAGTAAGTCCCATGGTCGAGCTACTATTTGATCCTCAAGCTTTGGGGACAAAGCTTCCCAATGGGGAGGGCATGCTGTGTACCTAAACACAACATTTTTTATATATCAGAGTGATTTTGTGTGCAATCTATAGTCTATAGCAATTTGATATTTTGTACAAGACCACTTATTTTTTTAACAGTGATAGATAAGTTTTATATTAAAAAAGAGGGCTGCTGCAAAGCCAAGCAGCCATGACAATATTGCAAAGTTTAGGCTGAGGCCATATGTCCAATATGCAAAATTGAAAAAAGTTTTGCCTTGAAGGACATGTTGTTCTGATAAGCCCTATTCTATACTGGCAGGTATATTGCTGTACATACTACATATTGCTGAAAGCAAACAAACTACACGAAAATACATAAGATAGCAAGAAAAGAAAATACTAGATAGCAGGCCCCTTATGGGCTTTTGCTAATCGATGCTTCTTTATTCCTTTTGCTTTTGGGACCTTGTATTTCTACTCCTTAGAATTTGTATCTTGAAAAATGTTGTGTTTTTCTGGTTCCAACATTTGGGGGTTTGTAGATGGTCTTGAGAAACTTAGGGTGATGAATTTGAAAGAGGGGGATTTATCCAGATTGTTAGGAATACTAATGTGGGCCACAATTTGCTCCATGAGCTGCTTCAACAAGTCAAATTGAACTAAAACCTCCAAGTTCTTGCTGGGCTCGAGTCCCATATACGCTTCGACGTCCTTTTGCAAGTTTCTCAATTCCACCACATATCTTGTTGATCAATGGCACAATTTTCTCAAGTTGCATTCTTTGTTGTGTTTTTCGCTCAAACTCCAATTGCCACTTTCCTCACCAGATTGTGGCATTAACAATCTCTAATTGGGTGTCACCCACATCTTTCACACACCCCTTAAGGCCTTTTTTGAATTTGCCCAGCTCACAAAGGACACAACACCCATTTCTACAATGATAGTGTGCCATCCCGCATAGAGACGTTGAGAGAACCAAGTCGAAATTGAGGCAAGTAGAGCAATAGAGATGTAGAGTCAAAGTCAAAGGGGGAGAAATCCCTATTTCGCCCATGATTGGTTGATGTTGAAGCTTTGAAGAAACTAAAGCTAAAACAAAAAGACACTATAAACACGAGAATGTTTGGAGCAAACACCTTTCTTGATGATGTAACCCATAGTTCTCACCATACTGAACCTCCATGCGCTTCTTAATACTTTGCACAAGTGAGATTGGGGGGATAATAATGCTATGCCACCATGTCATAAATGGGAGTTGTTTCAATATTGAAATACCAACCAAGGGGATGATTAAGGAGTTCCTTAGCATTTTAAAAGTTACACTACGGGGGAGTTGAAAAGTGATCCTGCCATCTATATGACAATAACCTAGGCTCAACTTGATGCCCGAATTTGCTTGCCGGTTTATGGTTGAGTACTGATGCCTTGAGACAAAAGAATTAATTCTCATTGAAGCCCCTCACTTCTTGAAGAATTTGTTAAACCAGGTGGGCTAAGATTGGTTGCTTGGGAAGAGATTTGCATTGAATTGCTCTTAAATTAATCATTGAATCACCCACCACTGTTGCCTCTTTGGCTCATTGTGCTTTAAGAAACAAGAGGCCTTTGAAGAGGGCTAGAGCCTCCTCTCTATTGTTCATGGAAATCCCAATCTCCTCAACATATGTAGTTTTTAAATTTGCTTTGGAGTTGATCCCTATCGTACTTGCCACCCCATGTACAAGATCACTCATGTTAAATAAGACCTCAAATAGATAATTAGTATGATTAGGATTAATTAGCTAAATAAGAGTGTAATTACCTATCAAGGTCACTTGGGCCACAAATTAGGGTTTTAGTTTATCTTTTGTATAAATAGGGGCCATCTTCTCACTTGTAATCAATATATCTATTATCAGTTAATCAAATATTGTTACTCATTTGAGTATCATTTTTTGTGGAGATGTCTTCATATTTTAGGATTTGCAGGTACTATCCACCCTTGGGTGTGTAGGTCCCCACAACCCTTTGTCCAGATTGTTGTTTATTTCTCTTTATACTTTTTATTACTTCAATAGTTGCAGTTGAAGTTCCATTTGGGTATAAGAAAAGTTGCACAACCAAGGGAAAAAATGCTTTAAGACTAGTACAAACTTGGTTTTATAGAAGAATTTGCCTTTCTTTTTGAGTAGAAGATGAGACTACTCTAGTAGTTTTGTAAATGATATTTTTGGGTTAATTATGTAAACAATTTTTAGTCCTTGCATTTTGAGTGAACACTTCCTCATCATCATGGGTAACGGTAGTGAAATAGAGAGCAATGTTAATATTGACAGAGAGTATATATATGATATGTTCATGAGGGGAAGCTTTCGATTTTTGAGAAGTGGGTGGGTAGAGTTAGATGTTGTGGACTTTGTTGTTGTGAATCCCATGGAAGTAAGAAAACTTATGTTAGAATTGATGAGGAATACAGAGCCAAATTGATGATCCATTTAGTGTCTACAAAGCATGGGAAAAAGAAGTTGTAGTATGCAATTGAGATATTTTGAATCAAGATGTTATACCTTGAAGCTGTGCCTTTGGATCCTTATTACTCTGGAGTGGTTGAACAAGGTGGAGTGGATCCTTATTACAAGGTGTTGTACCTTGTAATTTGAAGAAGTTGTTGTTGTGTGTGTGTAATATGTTCACAAGGGGAAGCCTTTTATTTTTGAAAAGTGGGCGGGTCGAGTTAGATGTTGTAGACTTTGTTGTTTTTACTCCCAAGGAAGTAAGAAAACTTATGTCAAAATTGATGAGGATTACAAAGTCAAGTTGGTGAGCCAATTGACGTCTATAAAGCATTGAAAAACAAAGTTGAAGTGTGCTATTGAGATATTTTGGATCAAGATGTTGCAACTTGTAATTAGAAGAAGGTGTGTCTTTGGATCCTTATTACTTTGGAGTGGTCAAAGTTTATCGTGAGGTTATCTATTATGATAGAATACTAGGATGGATATTTAGAAAGATAAATATTTCAAATGACAATGTTGAATTTATCTATATCTTAGTCACTGAGATTACTGCCAATAAATTAACTTAACCAGAATTTGGCTGAGTTTGAGGACAAAGGACAACGGGGCATGGTTCGTGGACAGTGGGTCATCTCGCCATATGACGAGAATGAGGTCGGTGTTCCTTAGTGTTTCAGAGATGTGCTAAGACTGCCATGTGAAGAATGGGGCGCACACTAGACATGCAGTAAAAGGGGTTGGATGTGTCAGATTCCAGCTAGAGTCAGGAGTGTCTCTGGAGGTGGATGAGGTGATGTATATGCCAGAGTTGAAGGTCAACTTGCTCTCTATATCAACTTTGGAGGATATGGGGTATGAAGTAATGTTCGCTGATGGACATGTGCTCATACGGGCAAAGAGAGCAGCCTTGGATGCAACAATGATGCTTGGCATCGGGTTGTTAGAAAAATAGGTGCGCTCGTTTCACCATAGACAATATAACGATATTGTCACCCAACCATAGGCTGAAGCAACCCCCAAGCACCTTAACCTTGACATAGAGAATAATTCTAGAAGCAACCCTAGAACCAATAACCAATCAATGTAGCGTACCTCTCTCCAGAGCTAGCACAGAAGGCAGAAAGTCCAAACCATAACCAAGAGAAAGTCCAAGCATAAAACCGAAAATACAAGTTGCAGTAGCTGTAGCTGCGGTTGCTCTCGAGAGTTGCACACTTACTAAATTTCTATAGTGCGCACTAGATTTCTGCAGTTGCGAGATGTGTGTGTCCAAATGAGCTCTGGCATCCTGTATTTATACTACTCTTCCTTAGTTGTCTAGGTCGACTTCTCTTTCTAGAGGCTAAAAACTCAATATTAATTATTTTCTTTAGGTGATTTGTCTTCTAGGGTTATGTCCAATGCTTTAGGGTTTCTTCTTGCTTCTCGGAATATTCTATTCTTGTTAGGGTTACACGTGAAGGTTTAATACCTCCCGCAACTACCATAATATCAACACTTTCTCCTAGCTAGGGAGGTATTTAAAGGTAATAGTCTTGAGCACAAACATACCATTCAACTAGTAGCATCATCATAGCCACACATGATATCTCATGATCAAATCACGAGCACCATCATCACTATCAGTATCATCTGATAACATCAACTGTATCATCTCTCAAAGCCATATTCCATCTAAGTAATCATGCATGATGCTGGATAAGTCACTCACTCCACAGAGTGATACAAGAACCATTCTTTTAATCCAGACATATGTCCTAGAAGAATAATTATTCCAACAGATGTTGGAAACCATGCCATGGGCTACAAGAGTTATTCTTCTAATCCAGACATACGTCCTAGAAGAATAAATGTTCTGGACCATTTTTCGTCTGGAGAATGTCTGTCCACTAGCACACTGACTATCCATCTAGTTGATAATCATTTCCAACACTACTGATGTTAAAATAATGTAACTGCAAAGTGTATTCTTATTATTATTTGATATATTATTCATTAGATCAATCCCCATTACGGATTGATCATGTCGGTTATTATAAAGGACCAAATCACCTTTTGCGAATTGGTCAAAAAATAATTGTAATAGGCAAAATAAGAAGTCGGCCCCAGAAGATATTAAAGAGGCCCCGAAATATAATAAAGGTGGTTATAACCACTCAGTTGGAGAAGTCGGCCCTGCTAGTGAAGAGACACTTCACATGTGTTAGTCTTGTATAAATAAGGAGGCTAGCGCCTCACTTAGACACACAACTCACTTGCTCATTGAGAGACAAGTTTCGGATCTGCAGTTAGAGAAGAATGAGAGAGAGAGTGGTGCATCTTTGGGAGAGGATCTTCTGTATTAGTTTGAGTTATCTCTTGGCATTGTATTGGTTATCTATAATAAGGAAGTTTTGCTGGGTTTTCTTCTCCTAGAGGGTTTCCCATGATAAATGCTGTGTCTCTTGTGATTGTGTATTTCTCAGTGATCTTGCATTATGCTATTGTTATCTATTGAAATGCAAAGAACTATAATAATGGCTTAAACATTAACATGGTATCAGAGCCATGTTGAAGAGAGCATCTTTCACAAGAGTGAAAAACGTCACTGTTGCCGTACATGCAAATTAGGGTTTTTTGATGGTGAAGCTTTTCAGTCCTAAAACCACCTAGAAAAGTGTGCCCTCCCCCAAGGATTACTTTGACACTCTCAGTGCACCTTTTCAATGGCTGAATCTCCCGGAAAGTGAAACCCTAGTTTCACAAAGTACCAGAAGTACCATAAAACCAGTGTACCAGAGTACTAGAGGTACCAGAAAACCAGAAGCACTAGTCCAGAAATCCGCAGATCAAGTTTGAAGGAACAAAAGTTGGATTTTCTCAAATCCAAACACACCAGGCTACTCGCCTCAGTCAAGCGCACCTCCTAGTAAGTTCAGATTTTGATTTTGAGCACTTTCATTTTTCGGTCCTTTTCCTAGCTCCAGATGTCTTCAAGCATTAAGCTTGTTGACAAGCTAGAAGGAGTGGAAAACTTCCGTGCCTGGAAGTATAGGATTGGCCTCATTCTTGAAGAGAATGATTTAGCAAGATTCGTCAAAGAAGTATCGGAACCTGCCGATGCTGCAGAAAAGGCAAAGCATCAAAAAGACACAATAAGGGCCAAAAGAGTCATTGCAGATTCAATCAAAGACCACCTGATTCCTTATGTGTCATCTAAGAAGACTCCGAAAGAAATGTTTGATGCCTTGACCAGACTGTATGAAGGAAAGAACATAAACTGGAAGATGAATCTAAGAACTCAACTGAAGAATACAAGGATGCAGAAAGGAGAAACGATTCATGAATATTTCTCCAGGATCTCAGAATTCAAAGAACAGTTAGAAGCGATTGGAGATACCATAGACGAAGACAAACTCATAATAACGGCCCTAAATGGTCTCACAAGACCTTGGGATGCATTCATCCAAACGATATGTGCCAGAACAGAGAAACTGAAGTTTGATAGTCTATGAGAAGAATGCATCCAAGAAGAAACAAGAGTAGTGAATCGTGAAGCGTTACTAGCAAGAGATGATGATCAAGCCCTAGCTACTCACACCAAAGGAGGAAGGAAGAAACCCTACTTCCAAAAGGAGACTCATAAAGAGCCTCAACAGTCAAACAAATTCAATCATAAAGAATCTCATCAAAGGAGATTTCAAAAGAAGGGACAACGGAAGGAAAGAGACTACTCATCTATACAATGCTATCATTGTGACAAGATGGGACATATTGCGAAGTTTTGTCCAGCCAGATGAGAAGAATACAAGAGAAAACATAAGAGGCACCATGCCCATGTAGTCGAAGATGAAGAGCCACCCGCAAAGATGATAAGAGAGCAGATCAAAGACCATGTCTTAATCTCGACCCTCTCAGGATCTGTAACACCTGGAGAGGACACTTGGCTCATTGATAGTGGTGCATCCAAGCACATGACGGGACAAAGAAACATTCTCTCTTGTATCTCAGAAAAGAAGTTTTCTCAGAAAGTGACACTTGGAGATGATTACCAATATGCTATCAAGGGAGTGGGAGAATCAAACCACAAATTGAATTCAGGGAATTCATTGAAGATGAAGGACGTACTATATGTACCAGGTTTGACCAATAACCTACTCCCAATTTCAGCTTTAGAAAAGAAAGGCTTCAGAGTTGCCTTTATAGATGGAGAAGTTCTCATGTGGGCTAAACGAAAAACCTTAAATGAAGCAATCATCATTGGAAGTAAAGAAAATGGCCTGTACAAACTAAAGGGTCACTCAGAGGTTGCCATGACCCATGCCATTGAAAACTCATGTGAACTTTGGCATAGAAGATTAGCTCACATCAACTACAAGACACTACCATACATATGCAAAGCGGTCACAGGTTTACCATAACTCAAAGGTGACCATGAAGGGGTATGCAATGGATGTGCACAAGGGAAGAACATCAAGAACCGGTTTTCGAAGAGAGACAACAAAGCATAAGGAGTCCTAGAGCTCATTCATTCAGATGTATGTGGCCCAATACCATCGTCCTCCATTAGTGGGTATGTATATTATGTATCATTTATTGATGATTATTCTCGTAAGACCTGGATATACTTTTTGAAATCTAAAGATGAAGTGTTCAGTAAGTTCAAGGAATTCAAAGCCTTGATAGAGAATATTTCTGAAAGAAAGATTAAGATGCTCAGGTCAGATAATGGAGGAGAATATACATCAAAAGAGTTTGTGAACTTCTGCAAAGATGTTGGGATCAAGATGGAACTCACCACTTCCTATAATCCCCAACAAAACAGTGTAGCTGAACGAAAGAACAGAACGATAATGGAAGCTGTGAAGACTATGATCCATGATCAAGATCTTCCTATGTGCTTATGCGCAGAAGCAACAATGGCAACTGTATATGTGCAGAACCGATTATCCCATAGTGCACTTGGGCTCAAAACTCCGGAAGAGATGTTCACCGGAAAGAAGCCAGAGCTAAGCCATCTCAAAATATTTGGCTGCCCAGTATTTATTCATATACCGAAAGAGAAGAGAAATAAGCTGGAACCTTCAGGAAAGAAGGGAATATTTGTGGGATACTGTGAGGTCTCCAAGGCCTTCAGAATCTATATATCAGGTCACTGTCACATTGAGATCAACAGGGACATGACTTTTGATGAAGACGCAGCGCTTAAGAAATCAAGAAGATGCCAGCTTGAAGAAGTATATGAAGAGGAACCCGTAATCCCCAGGATTGTTGAACCAGTGAGGGAGGTTCCCAGAGCTGCTGAACCAGTGAGGGAAGTCGTAATTTCCCCTGATGAGGAATTACTAGAAGATCATGACATGCTAGAAGTTCAAGAACCTCCTCAGATGACGATCGTCCATAAAAGGAAGCCAGCTTGGGCTAGAGAGCTTATTCAAGATGGAGAGAAGTATGGTGTTCTCGAAGGAACCGCGAGACAGGTGAAAAGACCAAAGCCATTCTCCAGTTATATGGCTTTGATGTGCGATCTTCTAGAGGAGGAGCCTACTTGCTTTGAAGAACCCATTCAGAGGAAAGAATGGGCAGATTCTATGATAGAGGAATACCAATCCATAATAAAAAACAATGTATGGGAAATAGTTCCCAGACCAAAGAGTAAAGATGTGGTATCTTCTAGATGGCTCTTCAAAATAAAACATGCTGCTGATAGAAGTATTGAGAAGTATAAAACAAGATTTATTGCTCGTGGCTTTTCTCAAAAGGAAGGCATTGACTATGAAGAGACATTTGCCCCTGTGGTCAGATACACTTCGATTAGAACCATCATAGCTCTTGCAGCTAAGATGAAGTGGAAGCTGCACCAGATGGACGTGAAGATAGCTTTCCTAAACGGTGTCATCGAAGAGGAAGTGTATATAGAGAAACCTCAAGGATTTGAGGTTGAAGACAAATTCTCATGTTTGCAGATTGAAGAAAGCCTTATACGGATTGAAGCAAGCTCCTAGAGCTTGGTATGGCCGTATAGACAGTTTCTTGATGAGCTTAGGCTTTACCAAGAGTAAAACAGACTCTAACCTCTACTTTAAGGTCATGAACAATGAGCCAGTAATATTACTACTATATGTGGATGACTTATTCTTAACTGGAGAAGAAAAGCTCATCACTGAATGTAAGAAGAGCCTTAAATGAAAGACCTTGGCCTAATGCATTATTTCTTAGGTCTTGAGGTATGGCAGAGTCCTGAGAGGATCTTCCTTAACCAAGGGAAGTATATGTCGAAATTCTGAAGAGATTCGACATGCTGGAGTGCAAGTCCATGAATACACCCATGGAAGCGAAACTGAAGCTGCTGGTCGACACTTCGTCAGAGTTGATTGATGCCACACTGTACAGACAGATTATTGGATCACTGATGTACCTAATGAACACCAGACCAGACATTTGTTTTGCCGTGAACACCTTGAGTCAGTTTCTGGTAGAACCTAGATGTTCACCTAGTGGCTGCAAAACATGTGACGAGGTACCTTAAAGGTACAATAGATTGTGGTCTCAGCGATGATGGAGATCATAATTTCACATCGAGTGGATATACTGATGCAGATTGGGCAGGAAGTGTTTCTGACAGGAAAAACACTTCAGGACGCTGTTTCAGTTTGGGATCAGCTGTGATCTCGTGGCAGAGTAGGAAGTAATCCAACATTGCTCTCAGCACAGCGGAAACATAATACATTGCTGCATGTGCTGTCAGTTGCGAAGCTATATGGCTTCGAAAGTTGCTAACCAGTCTATTTGACCTAGAGATGGAAGCAACCACGATCCTATGTGATAACCAGAGCTGCATAAAGATGACAGAGAATCCTGTATTCCATGACAGGTTGAAGCACATAGAGATCCGATATCATTACATTCGTGACATGGTGCAGAGAGGAGCCTTAAAGCTCCAGTACATTAGCACGGATGAACAAGTTGTTGATGTGTTGACCAAGCCTCTATCTCGTGTAAAGTTTGAGCACTTTCGAGATAAACTTGGTATAGTCCGAAAGGACCTTCCTCGAAAGGGGGAGTAGTTGCTGTGATGAGACATCTCTTGTTTCCGACTGGATAGTTGTGACGTAAAGAAAGATGATGTGATGTGACTAGCACTGAGCTTCCGACTGGATAGCTGTGACGTAAAGCCAATCTAGTATCCTGCTTCCAACCTGATGGTTGTGACGTAAAGCAGGATGAGTACCTTGCTTCCGACCTGATGGTTGTGACGTAAAGCAAGATGATGAGATGAGACTAGCACTGAGCTTCCGGTTGGATAGCTGTGACGTAAAGCCAGTCTAGTATCCTGCTTCCGACCTGATGGTTGTGACGTAAAGCAGGACAAGCATCTTGCTTCCAGCATGATAGTTGTGACGTAAAGCAAGACGATGAGATGAGACTAGAACTGTGCTTCCGGCTGGATATCTGTGACGTAAAGCTAGTCTATTATTATTATGATGAGCCAACTTCGTGCTGTGATGATGATGATAATGTATCAGTTTTACACTAATACATATTGATGCAGATGATGATTGCATTCCTTTGAGAATGATGATGCTGCCGATGAAGAAAACTTCCGATGATTTATAGATACGTTAGCCAGTGTTCTAAGATGATGTTGTCCTCTCACCCACTTGATGATGTTGATGATAAAGGCCTCTCTCTCTCGCATGATGCTGCTGAAGAATACCCTTCTTGTTAAGGGGGAGTGTTAAAATAATGTAACTGCAAAGTGTATTATTATTATTATTTGATATATTATTCATTGGATCAATCCCGATTGTGGATTGATCATGTCGGTTATTATAAAGGACCAAATCCCCTTTTGCGGATTGGTCAAAAGATAATTGTAATAGGCAGAATAAGAAGTCGACCCCAGAAGATATTAAAGAGGCCCTGAAATATAATAAAGGTGGTTATAACCACTCAGTTGGAGAAGTCGGCCCTGCCAGTGAAGAGACACTTCACACGTGCCAGTCTTGTATAAATATGGAGGCTAGCGCCTCACTTAAACACACAAAACATAGTTACCAACTTAACGAGAACTCTACAGAGTTCTTGTTTTTTTGGGGGTCCAATTTTTTACCCCATTTTTAAAAATGGTGCTACCGGTAGCACCGCTCTCCCTTTTTAGGTGGTTTTTCAATATTTAAAATTTTTCAATCCACAATGTTTACACATTTTTTTTTTAAATGCTTATTTTTTATTTATTTTCAATTTTTATTATTTTTTTTTTTATTCAATGGTGTTTTTAGTCATTTTTCCATGCTTCTTTCCATCTTAAATATTTTTTACCATTTATTTTTTTGAAGTTACGATTTTTCATATAATTGTGTCTTCTTAATTAATTTATTGTTCTATACTTTTAAAATATAGTGGAAAACACCATTCTTAATACATTGGTTACCTTTACTTCAATACATGGAAAAAAAACTACTTAAATAACGCTATTTTTAAATATTTAACAAAAAAATATAATTCAATTTAAAAAAAACAAAAAAAAAACATTAGATAATAAAAAATATCATAGAGAAACTTAAAAAACTAAAGTGAAAAAAACAAAACAAATATATAAACTAAGCTAAATCTAGAAAAAAACAAAAACAAAAAAAGGTAAAAAATCAAATTTATGGCCTAAAAACTTTAGAAAAGTTTAAAAAACACAAAGAACAATTAAGAATATATATTTAAAAAAAAAATATTAACACACTTAAACTACAAAATTTAGTACAAAATTAGAGAAAAAAAAAACTTAAAAATAACATAAAATTAAAAAAAAATAATTTTTTTATTAAAAAACTTAAAAATATGTAAAATTTTATGAAAAAACAAACAAATTAAAAAAAACATATGCATCGGTGATGGGAGGCCATGGGGGGTGACGTCGAGCATCCCCCCAGCCCCCAGGGGCTAAACCTTATCCCTTGGGGGCTGGGGCGATACCCAGAATCACCCTAGCCCCCAGGGGCTGGGGTGATGCTCGACATCACCCTAGCCCCCAGGGGCTGGGGTGATGCCCGACATCACCCACGACGCTCAACCAACATGGGTGTCATGGGGGCTGATTTCGGGCATCACCCCAGCCCCCAGTGGCTAAGCTCTGGTCCGATGGGGCCAAGGCTTAGCCCGTGAACGCTGGGGTGATGCTAGGAATCGCCCCAGCCCCCAGGGGTGAAGCCTTAGCCTCGTGGGACCATGGTTTATCCCATGGGGGCTGGAGTGATACCCGACATCACCCCAGCCCCCACGGGCTAAGCCTTGGCTCCGTGGGACAAAGGCTTAGCCCCTAGGGGCTGGGGTGATGTCGAGAATCGCCCCCCACGACACCCCAATAATATGTAGGTTTGTAATTTTTTTTTGTTTTAATTTTACTTAAAATTTTATGTTATTTCAATTGCAAAATTTATTTTATTTTTTTTGTTTTAAATGTTATTAAATTTATTTATATTTGTTTTTTCAATTTTTTTACTTTAATTTCAATTAAAATTGATAGTTTTTGTATTGTGAAATTGCATTTAATTTTCTTTTTAATTTTTTTTAAATATGTTTAGAAGTTTATTTGAAAATTGGTTTTAATTTTTTTTTTTTTTTTATTTCGTTATTGATTTTATTAAAATTGTTTTGTTTTCATTTAAATATTGTTTTTAAAATATATATTTTTGAATTTTTGTCTTTTATTTTAATTTTAAAGTTTTAGTTCAAGATTTTTTAATATTTTTTATTTTAGATATATTTTTTTTGAATTTTGTTATTTTTTTGCCTTTTTAAAGTATTTTTTGTTATTTTATTTTATTTTTATTTTTATTTTAAATTACATTTTAAAGGTTTTTTTAATGGTTCTTTTGTAAATATATATATATAATTATTTTTTAAATTATTGTTTTTAGGAAAATTTTAATATTTTTTTGTTTCTTTTTAGTTATTTTTCTTTTTCACATTGTTTTTTAACATTTATTTTTATTTTTTTTAATTGAATTTATAATATAATTTTTTAAATGTGGTTTTTGGTCGTTTAAAAAAAATATTTATTTGTGAAGATTTTGTTCTTTCTATTTATTTGTTTTTTAATGTAAATTAAAAAAAATAAAATAAAATTTGTAAATAAATTTTCAAGGTACCATTTGGAGTCCAATTTTGAGTTGTTTATTTACATAGGTTTTTTTTTGTCAATATCACAATTTCAATTAGGTCGCAAATAACTATGATTTTCACGTTTAGGAAAAAACAATTTTTTTACGTAGCATCACTTTTATATTTAGGTGTTGATTTTAAGGTTTTTCTGAGCTACTGTCTGAGTTTCAAAGGCCATGTTCAAAAAATGTTGTAATTTTGACTATGTTTAAAAAAATGGTGCTACCAGTAGCACCACTTTTTGATTTGGGGGTTGATTTTCATGTTTTTTACGCAAAATTATGGGTTTTAAGGGCTAGAGTTCTCGTTTTGAGGTCACAGTTCTCGTTAAGTTGGTAACTATGTTACAACTCACTTGCTCATTGAGAGACAAGTTTCGGATCTGCAGTTAGAGAAGAAGGAGAGAGAGTGGTGTAATTTTGGGAGAGGATCTTCTGTATTAGTTTGAGTTATCTCTTGGCATTGTATTGGCTATCTATAATAAGGAAGTTTTGCTGGGTTTTCTTCCCCTAGAGGGTTTCCCTCCCCTAGAGGGTTTCCCAGGATAAATGCTGTGTCTCTTGTGATTGTGTATTTCTCAGTGATCTTGCATTATGCTATTGTTATCTATTGAAATGCAAAGAACTATAATAATGGCTTAAACATTAACAACTGATAGTCTACATGGAAATCAAAACAATGCCATTCAATAGAACACAACTGTGTCTATCCATAGTAATACACAACTACTATCCAGTGGTACACAACCACACCAAGTAGCACATGTCTACTTAATCAATGATACATAGTCACAACCAGTGGAACACATCCACCACAACATCATGCTTCTATTGTCCAGAGACATACATTCTCCATAGAAATCATATCATTTGATATCAACCTGCATAAAACTATATCATGATATAAACTGAGTCATCTGGGCCATTCTTCCACTCACATCTGTGAGATCTGGAAGAGCATTTTCCCTTAGAAAGTAAAATATCAGCCGTGGCCTATCTTGGACTATTCTTCTCAAGCATAGAAGAATAACTGTCCTTGATTTCTGAGCCTGGACCATTCACCTAACTGGGCCATTCCTTCGGCACTAATCATAGTGCAACTTGGAGAGAGTGAGTTTTCCCTAGGGAATGCATGTCCCTGATTGATGAACTTGGACCATTCACCTAACTGGGCCATTCCTCCGGCACTAATCATAGTGCAACTTGGAGAGAATGAGTATGCCCTAGGGAATGACTGTCCGGACCATTTCCTAATGGAAATAATTGTCTTACACCAACCTCCAAAACAGACCATTCTTCGAAACTGCTCACAATTGCGAATTGCGAAAGAATGACTACTCGACGAGGCATACCATTCTACTTGGCCACTACTCAGAGTGACTTCCAAGAAGAATCACTGTCCTAGACCATTCCCCCACACTGGCCACAAGGGGAATCACTGTCTATGGTACATCAACAATCTATCAGACCATTTTCATTACGAAAATGACTGTCCGATCTAGACCATTTTTCGAGCTGAAAAAATGTGTGTCTGTCAGAAATCTCAAACCACTTTCTGAACTGGAAAGTAACTGCTCATCCTGAACCATTTTTCAAACTGAAAAATAATTGTCCATAAATCAATAACACATCAATACTCCCTCCCAACCTGGGAGTAATCTCTTCTTTTTTCAATAAGGAAGTTGTCTCCATGAGCCCCAACTTGTTTCTTAAGTATGCATACTTTTCATCTTGGACAGAGGCTTTATCAAAATATCTGCTATCTGCTTATCGGTGGAGATATATTCGAGAACCACTTCTCTCTTCTGGACTTCATCATGGAGAATATAATGCTTGATCTCAAATGTACTTCGGTCTGTCATTGGTTTTCTTTGAAGGCTTCATATAGCTCTGATCATTACAATATATCATCGTCGAATTCAACACTTCTGTTTCCTGCTAGCTCATGACATTGTGGAAAAGATCAAACTGAAACATATCCAAGTAGCACTTCTTCTGTCATCATGAGAGTTTGCCATGGATTAGCAATTCATCATCCCAGACTGCTGAATAGCTATTCTGATACACTATCTTTGTTATACAAAGTTTTCACCACGCTTCTGATGTATATGAGATACTCTGCATCAAGTTGTTTGAATCCATACAAGGTCTTCTTATATATGCATACATGGGTCTTTTTCTGGTATAAACTTCTTTCTCACTTGCTTTATTGGGAAGAACAATCTTTTACATGTAAATTCCAATCCATGGATACTACAAGAGGTATATCTGGAACAAGCTGTTGTCATAGTCTTCTCCCTCCCTTTGGAAGAACCTCTAAATCTTGTAATGCTTCCATTCATAAGTATTTTTCATATTTTCTATACGCTGTTCTTTATCATAGCTTCCATTTCTTCTGCTTGATTGCTTCTTAGTGGGTTCAAACCATGCTGGTAGTCTTGTGATTCTCGGTATAATAACTGGTTGTTTTTTCTTTTCTTTCTTTCTTGGAATCTTCATGTTCTTCCTCATGTCTCTCTTTAGATTTTGGCTACATGGAGTCTTCTATATTCCCTGAAGATTCCAACTTTTTCCTTTCATCATAGGATCATGAATGTAGATGGACAACCAAAGATACTTTAAGGCTTCTTTTCGAAGAAGACTTCTTCTAGAGTTAGACTGAACACATGCTGTTTATCATGGCTTCTACCTTCAATGGGAACATGGATAGATACTTCATAATCCTCAATGGATCATATTTAGGATTAGCTCCTTCCTAATCCTTGCTTCATGTACAAATTCATGCTCTTCTTTTGGAATTCTGTAATCAACTCTCTCCATCTAAGATAGTTCACACTTTCGTCTGCATCCTTATTTCCTTCTGCAAGGTGTCACAAGTCTTTTTCTAATTTCCTCTTGATTGCTGACTTCTTTCTATTTTGACTTCTTCTAGTTCTCTTCAAGTTTGATTATGATTTCGGCTTATCTGGCAGTTGTTACTTATATAATAGCTTCCATAGGAATTGTTATCAAAGATTGTCAACATACTTCATCTTTTCATGTGTATTGCTTGACTTGTAGTCATCGTAATAGCAATCCTTATCTTGTTGTTCTTCGATAGGTGTTGTTTCACTTGAACATCTTATCTTCTAAGAAATAGATATACATGATATGTACAGAAACTATGTAAATATGGTATCTACAAGAACTTTGAAGAATATTGTTACCTTGATTTAGAAGAAGAAGTTTGTTTTATCCTACTTGGACGTCTTTGAGGGTTCCCTTTATTCGACAACTGATGCTTCGTCTGTTTCCTTCCTTTTCTTTAACTCAGGACAGTGGTTCTTGTAGTGACCATTTTTCGACAGTTGAAGCATTGTATCTTTGACATATCATTTTCTTGATTTGGTTTCTTCCTCAAGCCAAACTTCTTTTTATTCCTGAAATTCTTGAACTTTGTTGTGAAGGCTGGATCTCCATATTTATGTTGGGATTTCTCTTTTGCGTTAATCCTTGATCCTTCTTGTGCACAGTGTTGGGGTCCTATAATCATAGGTAACTCGATTATTTGGTTGCTGATTTGACGTTTCTCCCGTGATGAGGACATCTGGCTCGGTTGATTCCATTTCCCCCTCCACCAATTTCGCCCGATCCTTCAATCACTCTATTGCATCCTTCATCCACCTCTGCGCCCTCACTCCCTTGCCCATTTGTCCCTTGACTACATCTCGCGTGCCACTCATCCCTGCATAAACAGACTTAGGATAATAAAATATTGGTTAGATTATAACATATGATAATTAATAATTAATAATAATAAAGATTAATTAATAATTAATTAATCATTACTAATAAATAAGTTTGATTAAATTAGTAGTTAAGTTAGTGTTTGATTAATCAAGAATTAATTAAAAATAATTAAAAAATAAATAAATAAAACAATATTAACAATTTAAACAGAAAAAACAAAATATAGTAAACCTATATAAAATAAAACATATATAATAATAATAATAATAAAAACAAAACATAAATTAAAATAAAACATATATAAAACAAAATAAATAAAAAACAATACAATAAATAATTAAAATTAGAGCAAATAAAACAAATAAGTAAATCCAAATTAAAAATATAAACAAAAATAAAAAGCGGAACAAAATTAAAAAATGAAACTTATCCTAAGTCTAAAATACCCACGCTCCCGTACAACTTGGACCCCCCCCCTCCTCACGTCACATCACCTCAAGGGGGTCTGATAAGTGGTATTGGGAGGGACACTTGTCACCTTTTGATGAACTCGAACCCCCCCCTCCCAATACCACTTACCACCTCAGGGGGGTCCGACCAAAACCACCTTTTCCTCCAAAACCGCCCTCTCGAAATTTTTAAACCGTTTTTTTGCCTGTTCAACACGTCAGCTTCCGAAGCAGATTCTGGGTAAATGGAAACGGATTTTAAAAACCGAGAGAGGTTTTTGTTTAGCACGGGCTAAAGAACAAAAAATCTTTCAAATTTTGCACAGGTGCCACCAGTTGGGAGAATCAAAGCCATCTTTCAGCCTCATTTTTCAGATTTTCGGTTTTTCTGTTTCAGTCCTGATTTTGCGAGAGTTGTTTCGGCGAGATGGAGACAAAATTGGATAAACCGAAGGAGTTTTTTGTCCAGCACATTCTCATCTACAATAACCTCCTACATTTTGTGCACAGGTGTCACCGTTGAGAAGAAACAAATGTCTGAGTGGACCCCTTTTTTTGCATAAATTCGCCCCGTTTTTCATGGCGAACAATGTAAGATTTTTAGGGATTTTTATTCCTATTTTTGGCCGAGGTGGTTGAATCCGACCTCCTGAGCCTGGGAACATATTTTCTATAAATTGTTGTAATGTAAATGTTGATGGGTTCGACTTGGAGGGACTTGAATGGAAAGATGGCATGGGAATGTCATCACCTACTGTAAAAATGCTCAAAGGCTGTAAGCGACTGTAATGGATGAATACAAAGGCATTTTATTTCTAGATTCTTGTGTCATGTTTCTGTGGTGAATTTTTCTTGATGTAAATTGTCATTCTCTTGTTTCTCATATTGTTTTTCTTTTCTCATTTCTTATAAGAAGAGTATGCTCAGGATTTGTCTCGGACACCCTGATCTGGCTTAAGACAATGTTTATGTTTTCTTCTGAAGATTGAATGCAGAATTCAGATAAGCTCTGATTTGCATTTGAAATGACCCCTGATCGTTTCCTCTCTCCATCTCATAAATTATAAGGATCCACTGATGTGACTATCTTGCCTGGTTACATATGTCTCTGTTATTTATTCATCAAATCATCTTTAACCTTTGATTCCATTTTGCCCAATGGCTCTCTTTTATGTCTCAACCAAACCAATTCAAAAATCCGAACTCTGAACCCATTAGCTAGCCTAATATCTATTAAAACAACTCTGAATCATAAAGAGAGATCCCTCTCTGATTCCGGGAGGGCTAGATCCCAGACTCCAAGTGGGTTTGTGGTTACCCCTGCTGATTTCCTCCTTAGCCTGGGAAATTACAGGGTGTTAACATAATGGTGACCATATTGGGGACTTCCTCCAGTAGTGCACTTCAAGTTCCATATCTGATCACTCATGGTGGATAGTGACCAGACACAGGAAGGCTGAAATATTTCACCTGGCGATTTCAATCAGCTCCAGACAGTGCCAACTCAAAGACTCCATTGGAGGAAGAACCTGAAACATGACCAGACCATCTGAAAATATCAGGTACTTATGTTGGAATTTTATCCAAGATGTATTTGGTTTCATTTTTAATTATTTCTTCCCTTTTTGTGAGCAAGGCCAAGACCATATTGTTGAAATTCATGTTGATCAAATTCAATTTGAGGAACCTTAAGAGATCAAGCTTAGTTTTATAGATCCTGTACACGCTCCTATGCTTGTAAATATTCCAGATAGATACAAGCCTCTTATCTTACCCCCTATACTCCATGATTTCCCTGCCAATTATTACAAACATCTTCCTAGATTTGACGGAGAACATGGTAATATCATTGTTGAGAAACACATTCAAGGTTTTGAGAATTTTCTTGACCTTTTTGAGATTGAGGAAGTTGATGCCTACATTAGGCTTTTCGCTTTATCTTTGCAAGGTAGAGATAATGAATGGTTCAAAACTTTGTCAACTACAAGCATTCCAAATCTTCAATAGTTTGTAGAAGTCTTCCTTGGTAAATGGGAGATCAAGAGAAATGTTTTTCTCATTTTAGAAGAGTATGATCATTTGAAAAGACAACCAGGAGAGACAGTGCAACACTTTTCATCCAGATTGAATCGAGTTTACAATTACATGCCTGCTGATATAAGACCAACTCATGGTTCATCTCTTTTACGCCACCCAGATTCCTTTGATCCAGATATGGCATTTCAGTTGAGAGAAAGGAAGACTACTACACTCAAGGAGATGCAGGACAGTGCAATTAGCGTGGAAGCTAATTTGCTGATAAAAAGGTCAAAGTTGGAGGCATAAGACATAAAGAACAAAGAAAAGGAGTAGCTGAAATTTTCAGAAGCTAAGCTGGACATTCTGGCAAAAACTATCGAAGAAATGTTACACAAGATTAGCATAAGAGAACAACTTGCTATTCAAAGGCACCATGTCCCATTGATTATAAATAAATAAAGGGTCATTGTTCCCAAACACTTTGTAGCTCACCCTTGGTATCATGGATTGGAAAACGATCATTTCATGTATTCAATTCACAACACAGTCAAAGATGAAACTCCATCTCAACTTGCAAAGAAACAACCAGCGGATATGATGTGCATGTTCAATGACATTTCCTACCTGGATAATATACCCAAGTATGATCAGTATGATGATGATTATGTGGCTGAAATAGATGTTAACTATTCAAAGCAATCAACAACATGTTGTTCGCTGGAAGAAGATCAGTTACAACTCAAATATGACAATCAACCTGTGCATATTGATTATGACAAGAAGGAGGAAAACGCAACAAATCTCAGAGTAAGTGAAAGATCTATGCCTCTATGTTTCTCTTCATTTCAATTTTTGAGAGAAAAGTATACACAAGTTGTTGGTAGTAAAGATGAAGAATGTTTTGACCACTCAGTTGAAGATTTCATTGAAGATATGGAAGTTGTTCTAGACCCAAAATTACAGCCCTTGAGCTACATTGATTTTCAATTTCCAGATGAAATCTTAGAGCCCGAGACACAGTATGAGTTAACCGAAAATAAATCTGTACCATTAAGCTTTAATCCATTCAATCTTTGAAGAAAAGTTTTAATCATGTCATGGATGATAAGCACACAAAAGATCAAGAATTTTCAGTGGAACCAATGCAACGAATATCTCAGTTCTTACAAGATCCAGTAGCTGATTTCTTGGACGACTTGTGTTGTCAAAGTCATGGTTCATGGGACAACTATGAACTTAAAAGAGGCTATGATCAAGACATGATTAGGAAACTAGTTGCATGGTCTGCTTCAACATAAGTCTCATTTCAAAGTTCAGCAAAAAATTTGCAGCCATATCAGAAATTGCATGAGGATGCGAAAAACATAGATACAATGCCAGATCATGTTGTTGACTTGGCTAAATTTAAAAATCAAGGAATAGGTCAATTCTACCTTGATTCTATAGTTACCTATATGGAGAAATTTTTCACTACAGAGCCCCAATCTATTTCTGGCACTACTTTTTTTCTTCAGGATTGTCGAGGTCTCTGTTGTAAAGATCATACTGGAAATCAATCACTAACGCCTTTGCAAGCTCTAGTTCTGGTACTTATTAAAAACAGTGAAAAAAAAAAGTTATTGGATCGACTGTTGGATTGGAATCATTGGCATTTTCCCATTACCTAATTGAGCGGTGATTGTAGTAGATTAGGATAGGAGAGTGTGAATAAGCTCAACATTCCGAGCATTTCTTTTTTAGCGGTGTTCATTTTGATTTGGTTTCAGTTGAAAGATCAAAACAGGTACATGTTACAAAATAAGATTTTGGGATCAGCCCAACGAATAAAGTACTGGTTTGCAAGTTCAGAGATATGAGATTCTTGACACCTCCGCAGTAGCTGCCATCCCCAGGTGGAGCCAATGTTGGGGTCTTATAATCATAGGTAACTCGATTCTTCAGCTGCTGATTTGGCATTGCTTCCGTGATAAAGACATCCGGCTCGGTTGATTCCATTTCCCCCTCCACCCATTTCGCCCGATCCTTCATCACCCTACTACATCCTTCATCCACCTCTGCACCCTCACTCCCTTGCCCATTTGTCTCGTTGGCTACATCTCGTCCACCACTCATCCCTGCATAAACAAACTTATGATGATAAAATATTGTTTAGATTATAACATAGGATAATTAATAATAAATAATAATAAAGATTAATTAATAATTAATTATTCATTATTAATAAATTAGTTTGATTAAATTAGTAGTTAGGTTATTGTTTGATTAATAAAGAATTAATTAAAAACAATTAAAAAACAAATAAATTAAACAATATAAACAAATTAAACAAAAAACAAAATATAATAAACCTATATTAAATAAAACATATAAAATAATAATAATAAAAAAAACAAAACATAAATTAAAATAAAACATATATAAAACAAAATAAATAAAAAACAATACAATAAAGAATTAAAATCAGAACAAATAAAACAAATAAGTAAAACCAAATTAAAAATATAAACAAAAATAAAAAGCGGAACAAAATTAAAAAATGAAACTTATCCTAAGTCTAAAATACCCACGCTCCCGTACAACTCGGACCCCCCCCCCCTCCTCACGTCACATCACCTCAAGGGGGTCCGATAAGTGGTATTGGGAGGGACACTTGTCACCTCCCGATGAACTCGGACCCCCCCTCCCAATATCACTTACCACCTCAGGGGGGTCCGACCAAAACCACCTTTCCTTCCAAAACCACCCTCCCAAAATTTTTAAATCGTTTTTTTGCCTGTTCAACACGTCGACTTCCGAAGCGGATTACGGGTAAACGAAACGGATTTTTAAAAACCGAGAGAGGTTTTTGTTCAGCACGGGCTGAAGAAAAAAAAATCTTTCATATTTTGCACAGGTGCCACCAGTTGGGAGAATCGAAGCCATCTTTCAGCCTCATTTTTCAGATTTTCGGTTTTTCTATTTTAGTCCTGATTTTGCGGGAGCTGTGTCGGTGAGCTGGAGACGAAATTGGAGAAACCGAAGGAGTTTTTTTTCCAGCACATTCTCATCTACAATAAAATCCTACATTGTTTTCATAGGTGTCACCTTTGAGGAGAAACAAATGTCTGAGTGGACCCCTTTTTTGCAGAAATTCGACTCGTTTTTCATGGCGGACAGTTCAAGATTTTTAGGGATTTTTATTCCTATTTTTGGCCGAGGTAGTTGAATCCAACCTCCTGAGGCTGGGAAAAATATTTTCTATAAATTGTTGTAATGTAAATTTTGATGGGTTCGATTTGGAGGGACTTGAATGGAAATATAGCATGGGACTGTCATCACCTACTGTAAAAATGATCAAAGGCTGTAAGCGACTGTAATGGATGAATACAAAGGCATTTTATTTCCAGATTCTTGTGTCATGTTTCTGTGGTGAAGTTTTCTTGATGTAAATTGTCATTCTCTTGTTTCTCATATTGTTTTTCTTTTCTCATTTCTTATGTGAAGAGTATGCTCAGGATTTGTCTTGGACACCCTAATCTGGCTTAAGACAATGCTTATGCTTTCTTCTGAAGATTGAATGCAAAATTCAGATAAGCTCTGCTCTGCATTTGAAATGACCCCTGATCTTTTCTTCTCTCCATCTCATAAATTATAAGGGTCCACCAATGTGACTGTCTTTCTTGGTTACATATGTCTCTGTTATTTATTCATAAAATCATCTTTAACCTTTGAATCCATTTTTTCCAATGGCCCTCTTTTATGTCTCAACCAAACCAATTCAAAAATCCGAACTCTGAACCCATTAGCTAGCCTAATATCTATTAAAACAAATCTAAATCATAAAGAGAGATCCCTCTCTGAGTCCAGGAGGGCTAGATCCCAGAGTCCAAGTGGGTTTGTGGTTACCCCTGCCGATTTTCTCCTCAGCCTGGGAAATTACAGGGTGCTAACACACAACAAGTCCAAAGTTCTTCAAATGTGGAATACTCCTTTCTTGTGTTCATGCTTGCGGCAAATGCATCCCATGTCTTGGGAAGGCCATTGAGTACTATATTTACCAGTTCCTTTTCTGAAATGATTTATTCAATAGCTTGTAGTTGATCTATTAACTGAGAGATTCTTACAAAGTATGATGTTATGCTTTCATCATCATTCATTTCATGTCACATAGTTTATTCTTCAGACTCATTACTTGTCCAATGTTTCTGACTGAGAAGAGGTTAGTTAGGGAATCATACATCTTCTTAGATGAGTCAAGATATGTAGGGTATCAAGTGGCCTTTTACAAAGTCCACTATGATACTCATGGAATTGATGTCATTGTCCTTGAACTTCTCCATATTTGCAACGTTCTGAGGTTCCTTTTCTTTTCCTTCTTTAAACTGTGGTTCCACGATCTTTCCTTTCATGATATCTAACACTTTATTCTTGGCAAGGATGAGATCAATCCTTGTATTCCTTGCTCTGAAGTTAGATGCCCGTTCTAACTTGTTTTCTAACTTCATAGAGTAAGTCATGACTGCTTTGACTTGGTCAACTTTTGACTTTGACTTGGTCAACCTTTGATTTTGACCAAAAACTCAAACTTGATGTCTTAGCTCGCTGAGAGTACCAGGAGGTGCGCTAGGCTAGGGAACACTAGGATATTTAGAAATTATGTCAGTCACTTCACCTAAGGTGCCTTAACAAGAGGGTTAGGGTTTCGTTGTTGCAGCAAAACTTTGACTGCAACTGCAACTGTAACTGAGCAAATCCTCCCAATTTATCTTCTAGCGGTTAGACTGTCTGAAGATAGTGTGGGCCCATAACCTGTTAGAAAAATAGGTGTGCTAGTTTCACCATAGACAATATAACAATATTGTCACCCAACCATAGGCCGAAGCCACCCCGAGCATCTTAACCTTGACAAAGAATCATTCTGGAAGCAACCCTAGAACCAATAGCCAATCAATGTAGCATACCTCTCTCCAGAGCTAGCACACAAGGTAGAAAGTCTAAACCATAACCAAGAGAAAGTCCAAGCATAAAACCAAAAATACAAGTTGAAGTAGATGCAATTGCAGCTACTCTTGAGAGTTGTGCACTTACTAAATTTCTGCAGTGTGCACTAGATTTCTGCAGTTACGAGTTGTGTGTGTCAAATGAGCTTTGGCATCCTGTATTTATACTGCTCTTCCTTAGCTGTCTGGGTTGACTTCTCTTTCCAGAGGCTAAAAACTCAATATTAATTATTTTGTTTAGCCGACTTGTCTTCTAGGGTTATGTCCAATGCTTTAGGGTTTCTTCTTGCTTCCCAAAATATGATATTCTTGTCAGGGTTACACGTGGAGGTTTAATACCTCTCACAACTAGCATAATATCAACATGGGCAAGGTACGATGTACAGGGTGCTGGGATAACCTGTATGTGGGTCCAGGGGAATCCTGAATCAGAGATCAGTGTCGAAGAAAGTCAGTTGGTATGACTTGACATTGATGGATGAGCGGAACAACAGATTAGATTAGAGTGCAACGAAAGTAGCAGGTGGATCTTCCAGTTTAGAGGGAGCAACTACAACAATGACAACAAATTTGATTGGATCAAAGATTGATCCTGGTGGAGACACCTCCCTCGCCAAGAGGGAGTGTTAGTTTTATCAAACAAGGTGTCTCATACATAGGCCCATGTGTCTTGGGCATGCTGAGGGACAGCTTAAACAACCCAGATCAACTTTTTATTTTTAGCTTAAGTTAGACTTAGGCTTGCAACAAAAAAATCATCTTTGAGTGGAATGTGGGGCCCAAGGAGAGAGTGCGAACCTCTAAAGGTGGCTACTAGTGGAGTGTGGGTCCCTTTCCAAGGGGGGCACACCACCTAGGGGAGAGTGGGGTCCAACAACCCCAAATATCAACCATTGAGGCCAAGTCGTGGCACACATCTCAAGTAGAACGGGGGGTTGCTAAGAAGATATAAAAGGAGGCTGAGGCTGAGAGGACACTTACATTCTCATTTGTGAGGTTGAGCAAGTGAGAGGAAGAGGGAGCTTGGGCTAGTTTTGGGTTGAGGAAGAGAGGGGAAACTTGGGAGAAGTTGAACAACAGGGTAAGGGTGATTTCTGGAGCTTGAGGCAGCAAGGAGGAGGCCAAGGAGAGGCCATACCAGGGTACCAGCTTCAGGCCATACTAGAGCCATATCGTACAATGCTAAATGAGGGTGAGTTAGGGCTGTACGGCCTAAACCAAAGTAGCTATAACTCGGTTGTATCTTCCAGTAGTAGATTAGGTCATTTTCAGGCCGTACAAACAAGAAGGAATAGACAGAGTTTGTGGATGTACTGAGACAGTTGTGTTGGCTGTGTTTGTCGGGTCAAACAATCAAGGAAAAATAGGTTTTACAATCAAGGGAAAATTTTGTAAATTGCTGTAAGCAAATTTTGAGTTTAATTACTATAATTTATTCCTCTGAAATCCCATAATAAATCCCCCACTTAGCTGGTTTTCCCCACATTGGGGTTTCGAGGGTAATATCTGGTGTCTTATAATTTTTATGTGCTTGGTTCTATATGTTTCCACTGTCATATTTCTGTTTTATATTTCAGTTGTAGCTTAAATGCATAAATTCAGTTTTAATATCAACACTGATAAATTCTGGTTGAGTTAATTTATTGGCAGTAATCTCAGTGACTAAGATATAGGTAAATTCAACATGGTATCAGAGCCCAACCTCTGAGTACACGACAATCAAAGTATTTGTTGTGCAGGCCAAAAAGGTAAATCGACAAGTGGGACAGAAGGTCAGATAGTGTGGGTGAAACATGGCAACAGACTCAAATGGCCAGTGCATGCTTAAGGGTTGAGGACAAGTTGGATGGAGCCTAAAATTTTTGTCCTTGGAGGGAGCGAATTAGCTTGGTGCTGGAGGAGAATGGGCTTCTAGAAATTGCAGAAGCAAAAGTGGCAGCCCTAGCCGATCCAATATAGCTAGCTTCCCATACCAAGAAGGATGTCAAGTCCAAAAGGATACTTGTGGATGGTGTCAAGGACCACATCATTCCACATTTGAAATGTGGGCGGCCCTAGTAAAGCTATACCGGTTTGACAACTAGAGTAGGAAGATGTTGCTTAGAGAGAAGATGAGAAACACGAAGATGGTTAAGGGAGAGTCGGTGGTCACTTACCTCACAAAGTTCACTCAGATACGAGATGAACTTACAGCAGTGGGAGAGACCGTGGATGAGATCGAGCTGGTGAGGATAACCTTGAATGACTTCACCAAGCAGTGGGACATGTTTGTCTGAGGGGTGGTTGCACGGGAGAAAATCCTTGATTGAGAGACATTGTGGGATGACTTCACCCAGGAGGAGCTACGAGTTGATGCATCTTAGGCTAGCCAGCTGAAGAGTGAGGAGGAGGAGAATGTGGCTCTTCATGCAAAGAAGAGCAGTGGAGTGGGAGGCTCCAGGGACATGGGAAAAGTGAGATGCTTTGCATGTCACAAAACTGGCCACTATGCTAGCAAGTGTCCTAACAAGAAGAAGGAGTTGAAGGTAGAAACTACAACATCTTACTGAGATGGATGCATTTACTGAGAAATTCAAGGACGAATTTTCTCTGGTTGCCACTCTTTCTGGTAGCAAATTAGGCCATTTTCAGGCTGTATGAACAACAAGGAATAGACAAAGTTTGTGGTTGTACTAAGGCAGCTGTGTTGGCTGAGTTTGCTGGGTCAAACAACCAAGGAAAAACAGGCTGTACAGTCAAGGGAAAATTCTGTAAATTGCTGTAAGCAAATTCTGAGTTTAATTGTTGTAATTTATTCCTCTGAAAGCCCATAATAAAGCCTCCTCTTAGCTGGTTTTCCCCACACTGGGGTTTCCAGGGTAATATCTGGTGTCTTGTAATTTTTATGTGCTTGGTTCTGTATGTTTCCACTGTCATATTTTTGTTTTAAACATGATCATAATGTTTTGAGGTAAAGGTGGCTCTTTTTAGGTAGACATGGGTGAATGTGGATGTATCTATACGAAAGAGCTGTAAAAAATTCTACCATACTATGGTAGAGATATTTCAAGTAAATGAACTTTTGCGCGTCCATTTTTAATCCATATCACATGATGAATTTTTTAATCTAACTTTTATTCTGTATGAATTACCTTGAATGTAGGAGAGTAGAGCACATAGTTTTTTTATTGTACAATCTTGTGAATTGGTCATACATCTTTCCTTGTAGTTTGTTCATTAATATAAAGCCAAATGTTGTTAATAATGAGCTTTGTACAATTTTGTGAATTGGTCATACATCTTGCATTGCAGTTTGTTCATTAATATATAAAGCCAATTGTCATTTTATTTTCCGATGGAATACCTCGCGTGAAACCCTCGAGTACTTCCCCACTTCGTGGATGGTAAATGGGGTAAATTGTTGGCCTTGATCACGGGGCCTAACCCCATGGGGGAACAAGAAATTCGAACCCATGACCTCCTTTGTTGGGGATAGATTCACGTCTGGCTCAAAACCACTTGAGCTAATCCTTGGGGCTATAAAGCCAATTGTCATTAATAATATGTTAGGATATTTAGACACTTACGATTTAGTTAAGATCAACTTGGTCTAATGTGTCTTTAGGTAAAAGCCTGTTTCTCTAGTATGCATTTGCAGTTATGTAATTTTACGGTTACTATAGTTTGAGACATAAAGTGGTTTGATGGTTCATATTTTCTTGGTTATTAACGACCATTGATTTGTGGCTTAACACCCGATTGGTCCATGATTTCTATTTAAAGCAATGTTATTGGAACCAAATTGGACTCTGCAGGTCCGATCGATTTTGGAGCAAAAGCAGGTCAAATTGGTGTATTGAACCATTATTGGCCAGTTTGGTACCGAATTGGCTAGTTCCATACAGCCTTGTACGACGCGACAGGGACCCACGATTTTCAAATTAAAAATAATAATAATTTAAGAGGAGGCCTATTACCTAACTCTGGGGCCTACTCAAACTGGTAAAAGTCACATTCACCTTTATCTTTCATTTTCATCCTTTTAATTAAACTTCTAACATTACCATTAATTGTTTTAGGATGTTTGAGAGTGGTTCCAACCTCATTGGACTTCATATGGAGAAAGTATAATTTTAAGTCCCATTCAAAATTCAACAGAATTAACGATTTTCATGATTTCAAGATTGACAGGATTGTAACGTTTCCACTGGATCCTATCATGTATGAGGGTATGACACTGACATTTAATCAAGAGCACCAAGACCTCTATGTGTCTTGATGTTGGTGGCACTGATTGTTGAACTCTTTTGTCACGATGCTAGTAAAAATGTACCCTTCACTCAAGTAAAATAACTTATTAGGCATGCTAAACTTTTTCTATATTATATTAATGCTTAGAGGGTGACACTAATGATGATAATCCTTATATAGGTAATGATTTTGATGATATGTAGTTATTTGTTGTAGCATGATTTGTTTTGGATTGTAGAGGCCATTTAGAGCCTCTTTGTTGATGTATTTTGGTTCAGATATGGATTGCACTTGGTACTATTTCGGTTATAAGCACTCTTACATTTTTTCCCAGGGAAAAAATATACTTTATTATTCAAGATGAAAATTAAAGTACAGTCCAGAGGTGCTTGAAGCACAATCACGACCATCAACAAAGAGGTCATTTAGAGCCTCTTTGCTGATGTATTTTGATTTAGAGATGGATTTCACTCGATGCTATTTTGGTTATATGCACTCTTAATTTTTTTCCCATTCGAGATGAAAATCAAAGTACATTCCAAAGGTGCTTGAAGCACAATCACGATTGTCAATCTCTTTAAGAAAAACTAGCAAGAAATCTTACAAAAATTTCATACTATAATTGTTAGAATAATAGGTGTGCTCGTTTCACCGTAGACAATATAACAATATTGGCACCCAACCATAGGCACAAAGGCCACCCCTGAGCACCTTAACCTTGACAAAAATAATAATTCCATAAGAAAACCCTAGAACCAATAGCCAACCAAGGTAGCGCACCTCTCCAAAGCACCAGGCATAAAGTCTAAACCATAACGAAAGACCAAGTTACCACTGTAGCAACTGCAACTCTCCTCCAGTCATGCATAACACTTGTCCTTATGCATTTGTGAGAGTGAGTGAGTCCAAATGAGCTCTAGCACCCTTTATTTATACTGCTCCAACTCACCTCATTGGGTCGACTTCTCTTCCTGGAGGCTAATAACTCAACATTAATTATTCTCTTGAGACAACTTGTCTTCTAGGGTTATTATCCAACGTTTTAGGGTTTCTCTTGCTTCTCGAAATATTCTAGTCTTGTCAAAGGTTACACGTAGAGGTTAATACCTCCCACAACTACCATAATATCAACACCCTCCTACCTAGAGAGGTATTAAAGGAAATGGTATTGAGCACAAACATACATTCAACCGGTAACAACAAAATAACCACACATACTATCTCATGATTACATCAAGAGCACCATCACCACTATCGGTATTATTTGATAGCATCAACTACATCATCTCTTAAGGCCATACTCCATCTAAGTAATCGGGAATGATGTTGAAAAAGTCATAGAGTGATACAAGGACCATTCTTCTAATCCAGACATATGTCCTAGAAGAATAATTGTCCCAATATATGCTGAAAGCTCTGCAATGGGCTACAAGGATCATTCTTCTAATCTGGACTTATGTCCTAGAAGAATGTCAGTCCTCCTGGACGCTGAAAGACACCCTATGGGCTATAGAGACCATTCATACAGGAATGTCAGTCTCATATTATTTTCTAATCAGGTCATATGTACCATAGAGATGAATCTCTACCCACATGCCTTAGAAAATATCGATCCCAAACCATTTTCCTAATTGGGCCACAATCTGTGCCTTAGGAAAATACCAATCCATGATACATCAACAATCTGTCAACCTGGACCATTCTCCAGAGAGAGAATGCCTGCCCACCCACAATCTATTCTGTCTATACCATTCTCTGCCTGGAGAATGTTTGTCCACCGGCACAATGACTATCCATCTAGCTGGAAATCAACTCCAACACTAGTGGTAGTCTCCATGGCAATCAGATAGTATCATACCATTGCTATAATGCCATCAAATAGAACACAACTGTGTCTATCCATAGTAGTATACAACTACTATCTAGTGGTACACAACCATTCCTAGTAGCACACAACTACTAACCAGTGACAGTCACTACCAGTGGATCGCATCCCACCATGGTAGCATACAACTAATGTCCAGAGACATACAGTCTCCACAACAATCATATCATTTGATATCAACTTGTATAAACAATATCATGATACAAATTGAGTCATCTGGGCCATTCTTCCATTCATATCTGTGAGATCTGGAAGAGCATCTGCCCTCGGAAAGTTAAACATCAACCATGGGCTATCTGGACTATTCTCCCCAGGCATAGAAGAATAATTGTCCCTGATCTCTAAACTTGGACCATTCAACCTAACTGGGCCATTCTTTCGGCACTAATCACAGTGCAACCTGGAGAGAATGAGTTTTCCCTAGGGAATGACCATCCCTGATTATTGAACCTGGACCATTCAACCTAACTGGGCCATTCTTCCGACACTAATCACAATGAAACCTGGAGAGAATGAGTCTTCCCTAGGGAATGAATGTCTAGACCATTTCCTACAAAAAATACTATCTTGTACCAACTTCTTACATTGGACCATTCTTCGAAACTGCTCACAATTGCGACCTTCGAAAGAATGACTATCCGGATGGGAAGACCATTCTGCTTGACCACTTCTCAGAGTGACTACCAAGGAGAATGACTATCCTAGACCATTCCCCCACACTGGCCACAAGGGGAATCACTGTCTATGGTACATCAACACCCTATCGGACCATTTTCGTTACGAAAATGACTATCCGTTTTGGACCATTTTCCAAACTGGAAAATGACTACCTGTCAGAAATCTTGGACCACTTTTTGGACTGGAAAGTGACTGCCCAACCTGGACCATTTTCCAAACTGGAAAATGACTGTCCATATATCAATAACATATCAATGCTCCCTCCCAACCCGGGGAGTAATCACTTCCCTTTCCAATAAGGAAGTCATCTCCACAAGTCCCAACTTGTCCCTTAAGTACACAAAATTTTCATTTTGGATAGAGGCTCTACCAAATATCTGTTATCTGCTCATCAATGGAGATATATTGGAGAACTAATTCTCCCCTCTGGACTTTATCATGGAGAAAAATAGTACTTGATCTCAATGTGCTTCGACCTGTCATGGAACACTGGGTTCTTTGAGAGCTTCACACAACTCTGGTTATCACAATATATCATGGTCGAATCCAACACCTGATCAAACAATCCATAAACCAACTTATAGAGCCACACTGCTTCTGTACAAGCATCACAAGCTGCAATATGATCTGCTTCTGCAGTGCTGAGTGTACCAAACTTCTGCTTCCTGCTAGCACATGATATCGTGGCAAAGCTCAAACTGAAACATATCCAAGAAGCACTTCTTCTTTCATCTGCACTACCTACCCAATATGAAATGATAAATCCATGCAACTGTATATCATAAATCAAACGTCCCACAAAGATATTTCAAGGCATGCTTTGCAATTATTCAATTCTCATGGCTAGGTTCCACCTGGAACTATTTTCACAACAAAGCAAATATTCGGCTGAGTATTCTCCAAATACATCAACGAGCCATTCAATTGTTGAACAAGGACATGTCCACTGGACCAGAGTCTCTCAACTTCTTCAGATCTATCATCATGGGATTTTCCCATGGATTTGCAATCCATTATCCCGGACTTCTGAAGAACCGTTTCGATACAATTCCTCTATCATAGGAAGTTTTCACCACGCTTCTGCTGTACATGAGAGGCTCTGCACCAAGTTGCTTGAATCCATACAAGGTCTTCTTCCATTTGCATATATGGGTCTCTTTTTGGTATACCTCAAAATATTGAGGTTTATCTACATGTGGTTCTTCTTTAATTAATCTGTTGAGAAGAACAATATTTACATCCATCTCCAACCCATGGATACTGCAAGAGATATAATGACTCAGGTAGAGGTATATCCGGTTAATGGAACAAGTTGTCAGCGTAGTCTTCTCCCTCCTTCTAGGAGAACCCTCTAGCCCTGAATCTCGTCTTTTATCTATCAAATCTTCCATTTATAAGTCTTCACAAATTCTTTAATGGATTATATCATTGGGGATTAGCTCCCTCCTAATCTCGACATCATGCTTGAATGAACAATATGTAAAAATTCCTTGTTCTTATTATGATATTGCATGTTTTTGGAATTCTACAATCAATTCCCTCTATTTGAGAGAGTCCATGCTTCCGTCTGATGCATCTCTCTTTGCTTTTTGCAAAGTGTCATCCTTATAAGCTTCTTCTATGAAAACTTTCACAAATATTGTTCATCAAGGTTTGTCAACATATTTCACAAGGGTACCTACTCGGAACAAGACAAGAAACAAAAGAAATATCCAAGACAATATGTTTATGATCGAAACAAGAATAAGGACAAGGATAGAGGCAATTGCTACAAGCCTGGAAAGACATCTTCATGATAGCCTTCATGAAATAACCTGCCCGAGACAACAAGAACAATAGTGTTTCCGTTACAACATCTTTCATATGAAGGATAGTTTTTTGGTAGCATTACTAAGATGATCTTGTCTGAGAACAAGAACAATAAATATCTCCTAGAGGAGGTATTAGTTCATGCTTGCAAATAAGTACAATGAGTAGTATAAGCTACTAAGTACTTATCAATACTCACTTAAGTGACAATAATAAATATTTCAAACTTGATATGAAAACCTGGAGTCTTGCTATTGTTCCACTTGGATTTCTTTTCTTCTGAGACAAGTATCCTTTCTGACCTGTCTTTTAAACTTACAAAAATATGCTCTCTTGACAGAAAAACCGAGTTATAGAATACGATCTCAACCTTATAAGATCTTGACTAAAGTTAGCTTATAGTTTTAACTTGGACTAGAAGTTCATAATTCCATAACAGCCATAGACATATCAAGTCAATCCTGGAGAGCATGTTGATCTTCTGAATGCATTGAATCGAAGATCACTACTTTGGACAAGATACCTTGTACATTTCTTGCAAACACACTCATGCTAATGATACAAATTAAAATAACATGTATAGATGCATACCTTTGTTACCCAACTGTGACAGTAAACCTTAGAATGACTTTGTTGGACCAAAGCTTTCAATGCTAGAGGATTGGTAAACCTCATAATGCTCCTTTCAGTGGATTTCTCTTGGGCACAACTTACACTTTCTTCATGCTAGGCCTTCTATATTCATAATTTCCTTTCATTTTGACTGGTCAACCTTAGATTTTGACTTGGCCAAACATTGACTTTGAACAAAATTCCAAACTTGATGTCTTGGCCTGCTGAGAGTACAAGGAGGTGCGCTAGACTAGGGCACACTAGGTTATCCAAGAATTAGGTCAAGCACTTCACTTAAGGTTCCTTAACATGAGGGTTAGGGTTTCATTACTGCATCAAAAACTTTGACTACAACTGCAATTGAGAAAATCCTCCTAATCTACCTTCCAGTGGTTAGACTGTCCGAAGATAGTGTGGGCCCATAACCTGTTAGAATAATGGGTGTGCTCTTTTCACCGTAGACAATATAGAAATATTGTCACCCAACCATAGGCACAAAGGCCACCCTTGAGCACCTTAACCTTGGCAGAGAGAATAATCCTGGAAGAAAACCCTATAACCAATAGCCAACCAAGGTAGCGTACCTCTCCAAAGCACCAGGCAGAAAGTCCAAACCATAACCAAAGACCAAGTTACCACTGCAGCAGTTGCAACCCTTCTCCAGTCATGTGCACCACTTGTCCTTATGCAGTTGTGAGAGTGAGTGAGTCCAAATGATCTCTAGTGCCCTCTATTTATACTACTCCAACTCACCTCACTGGGCTGACTTCTTTTCCTGGAGGCTAATAACTCAAGATTAATTATTCTCTTGAGTCGACTTGTCTTCTAGGGTTATTATCCAACATTTTAGGGTTTCTCTTGCTTCCCAGAATATTCTAGTCTCGTAAAAGGTTACACGTAGAGGTTAATACCTCCCGCAAATACCATAATATCAACAATAATAGGCAACAAAATACCCAGAGCCACACCTTTGAATATATTCAAATACATTAGTGACCATACAACCATAAAAAAGGACATAGATTGTCATTCAATACAAATAATAATCTTTCATTCCTAGCAAAGGCTAGTTTCTATCTAAAGTGAGTTTGCTAGTAGGTCCTCCAGGTGACCCTGGAAGAGTGTTTCATATTCATGTGAAAGGACTTGATAATTTCCATATGGAAGGCCCAATCCTTCCTTTGACAACAAGTCAACCTTTTCATTGAGTTTTTTATAAAGATCGACAAATTGAACCTACACGAAAGTAGACAAAATATCTTTTATCTACTGTGCAAGTGCCTGAAGGTTTATGTTGAGAATTCAAAGCTCATTCGTCATCCATTTGACCACAAGATATGAGTCACCCATCACATGTCCAAGAAGAAGATTATTTAAGATGTAAAAGTTGAGGAGGTAGAAAAGAGATAACAACTCAACTTTGTTATTAGTCCCCATCCTATCATTTTGCTTTGAAGGTATAAAAATGATGTTCAATAATATATAAAACAAACCCCATGCCACCCAAATGTGTTGATATTATGGTAGCTGCGGGAGGTATTAACCTCTACGTGTAACCTTTGATGAGACTAGAATATTCTGGGAAGCAAGAGAAACCCTAAACATATGTGTAGAAACCCTAGAAGACATGTCAGCTCAATAAAATAATTAATATTTAAGTGTTAACCTCTAAAATAAGAAGTTGACTTGGACAAGTGACAAAGAGCACTATAAATAAGAGGGAGCTAGAGCTCATTTTTCATTCACACTCTCACAACTACATAAATACTAGTGGTGCGCAAGTTTGGAGAGGGAGTGCTGCTGCAACGACTGCAACTAGGATTTTGGTATTTGGTCATGGTTTGGAATTTTTGTTTGGTATGCTAGCCTTGGAGAGAGATACACTATCTTGGTTGGCTATTGGTTTCTCTTTCCAGAATTATTCTGTTTGTCAAGGTTAAAGGTGCTCGGGGGTGGCTATGTGCCTATGGTTGGGTGAGGATATTGTTATATTGTCTATGAAAAAACAAGCTGATCAAAATCTGGACCAGGGGGCAAAAATTTGCTCAATTTTCAAAGTGCTCGGATTGAGACGAAAACAGTGCCATTGCGTCCGTCTCGTTTTCCTGATTCCGGCGGTATATTTATTTTCGCGAATGAAGTTCGTATGGAGGAGATATCGCGATTTTACCACCGAGTCAAAAAGGTAAAAGTTGGGTGCTGACTGTACCTGTCCGTACAGTCCGTACGGCCACGTGGAGGGCCGTACTTTTTGATGACATGGCAGAGGGATGACGTGGCACACATTGATTGGTTGTTCGTTGGCACATTCTTATTGGTTGTTCATTGTCCAATAATATGCTGACACGTGTCTCTTCATTTCTGTTTAATTTGGTTGTGTAAAAAGCATTTGGAGTCCGCGGGGTTTGACCCCGGGACCTCCCCCATTGAAAGACTTAACAACCATGCGCTAGCCAAGTCACCCACTTTTGTTCCTTGTTACATAGTCCAATGTAATTGTATTTAACTTTGGATGTGTGTTCAGTTGGAAAAGGGGGCGGGTCGGGGCTTAAGCCCCGACCCTTGGTTTCATTATCATATATGTGACCGGGGGCTCCGACCGTTGGCGTATTACAAAGTTTTATATATGTAACATATATTACATTACCATTGTATTAAAAAGGGCACGCAAATGTTGTTATATGTTGTAATATATATGGGTGTTGGCGCGTGGTTTTGAACCCGCGACCCATAATATTTATTGCGCGGGGTTTATGTTTATTAAACCAACTGTTTATGCCGTGTTTAAAATTGTGTGCGTGGTTGTAAAACATTTAAACCCGGTTTTAACACATAACTATTGTATAATGCGTGTGGTTCAAACAGTTGGCGCGGTTCAAACGGTTGGCGGTTTAAACCAACTTAACCACTTCTTTTTACCCAAGAGCGAGGTCGTATGACCCAGGTGACCGCGTGCTTGACGGTTGGGGGCTGGAGGCGCCCTAACCGTCCCACGGTTTGCACCATTGGCGCGGTTGCACCCGGTGCTAGGTTATAACGCGCGTTTGGAGCGTGTTCCAGGTTCAGATATGCACACAGAGGTGCGTTTTGTAGAGCCAGTTCCAGCAAAGCTTGAAGGAGGAAAATGGAAGAGGCCTAACTTCTTCACCGTTTGGCCGATTGAGGTGCCGTAAAAGCCCAGCCAGGGGTTTTTGGACGTGCTGGATCCATTGGTGCCATTTTCACAGCCATTTGAAGACTTCTTCAGTAAGTTGTTCACCATTGAAGTTCCGGGAGGCTTCAGGGAGTTTGAAGCTCTCTTTGATCGAGGACATGGTTTGGTGAGCCTATGTCTGTTTTCTGTGATTTAAATATCATGTTTGGCTAATTGCTATGATCTGAACACATTGGGACAGGTTTCAGAGGATTTTGAGGACTTTTACAGGTGTTTTTTCCAAAGAGAAGCTCAGGGAAGCTTATGGCCACATGTAGAAGAGGTCATGCCCAGATGAGCCATGATCCGTTTTCAGAGTGTTATTAGTCATTTTTGGGGTTTTAATATGTTCTGATCTCAATGGTACAGTTTGTTTTTCCATTGGAGTTGAGCAGCAGCTTGTAAAAGAACTTTTGACTAATTAATCCCAGAGAGCCAAGTCCATTATGGAGGCTCAAGGAGATGTAGCCCGTAGGGGGGTGAACTCCTTTATCATGTTGTGATTGTTCTGAGTTTGATGGTTTGTTTGCTGCAAGTTTTGTTTCTGTGTATTCATTTCAAGTACATATTTAACCATCTAAAAGAACATTTGCTCACACATAAACATTTACAAGAAGAAGCATCAAACTTAACACATAAGTTCATATTGCATAATTTATACACATGAAGCAAGGTCCTGTAAAGTTTATTTTAATGAAGTAGGGGTGCTTGCATAGCATAACAAGTCAGCCTTCTATTTTCAGATCACAAGCACATCTCTTTTATTCTAACAGCTTATGGGTCCACACTATCTTCAGATAGTCTAACCATTGGAAGATAGAATGGGAAGTTATTCGTTAAGCTCATTAACTAGTTTTTCTGATTATGCAACTGCAACAAACCCTAACCCTTGTGTTAAAGCACTTCTAACGAAGCATTTGACCTAATTCCTTGACATCCTAGTGTTCCCTAGCCTAGCGCACCTCTTGGTACCCTCAGCTAGCAAAAACGCCAGGTTTGAATTTTTGGTCAAAGTCAAAGTCAAAGTTTGACTGGTCAAAGTAAAAGGTTCACTGGTCAAAGTAAAATTCAAAGGTTGACTTCTGGTCAAATTGATTTTGTGATCAAAGTTTAAATTTTTAGAGTTTCTAGCTTGTTCTAATCATTGTATCTAATCTCTTATTGTCAAGATGATATCTAGTTTCAGATTGGAAGACAAGCTGGACGATGCTACAAGACTCCAAATGTATGCACTTGTATATGCTATCCAAGTTATATCATCTAGCAAAACATGAGTGTGTTTATAGGGAAAGTACTGAAGACCTTGTCCAAGCTGTAATCTTGGATTCAATGCATTCAGAGGAACAAACACAACCTCCATAGCAATGAGGGTTTAGGTTCCAGGTTTGATTAAATTGTTAAAATTTATATATATCAAGGGTGGTAGTTGCTACATTACAAATTGTGAAAGTAGTCTTTGAAAGATTCTATTATTGCTAAGTGCAATGAATACTTGACTACATATGAATACTATTGATATACATGCTTATTGTACTTGTTCGCAAGATGAACTAACATCTCCTCTAGATAGATATTTCTTGTTTGCTCTTGTTATTCTTGTTTCGCATAGGTACCCTTGTAAATATGTTTGATGAACAATCCTTGCGGAAGCTGTCATAGAAGAAGTTTATAAGGATGACATAACTTCCAGATGCAAAATGACCAGAATAGATGGAAACAAAATTAAAGAGACTTAGAGGAGTCAGACTTGAAGGAAGTCAGGACTCAAAAGGAAATCAGAACAAGCTTGTGACACTTGGCAGAAAGAAAATATAGATGCAACATATGAAAGCATGGACTCTCTCATATGGAGGGAGTTGATCACATAATTCCAAAAAAAGAGCATGCATATTTCTCATCCAGGCATGAAGTCGGGATTAGGAGGGAGCTAATCCCCAACGATATGATCCATTGAAGAAGAATCCGTAAATACTATGAAGTATCTATCCATGTTCTCCATTGGAAGTAGAAGCCATGATAAGCAACACGTGTTCAGTTTGACTCTAGAAGAAGTATTCTTCAAAAAGAAGCCTTGAATATCCTTGGTTGTCCATCTACATTAATGTTCCTACTATAGAAAGAAAAAGTTGGAGCCTTCAGGAAAGAAGGGCATGCAATCTATAAAAGATTCGATGGACTCCAACATTGAAGAGAAACATGAGGAAGAAAAGTTAGAACAACCAATTGAACCAGTTTGAACCCACTAAGAAGCAGTCAAGCAGAATGCATGGAAGGATGTTGTGATGAAGAACATTGTATGTGAGAAATTGTGAAAAAGACTCAAGCATTATAGATACAAGGCGAGACTCAGGGCTAGAGGGTTCTCCCAGAAGGAGGGAGAAGACTATGATGACAACTTGTTCAAGTAACCAGACATACCTCTACCCGAGCCATTATATCTCTTGCAATATCCATGGGTTGGAGTTTACATCAAATGAATGTAAAGATTGTTCTTCTCAAAAAGAGTAATTGAAGAAGAAGCGTATGTAGAGAAACCTCAAGGTTTTGAGGTATACCAGAAAGAGACCCTTGTATGCAAATGGAAAAATACCTTGTATGGATTCAAACAAACTTGGTGCATAGCCTCTCAACAACAAAAGCGTGGTGAAAACTTCCTATGATAGAGGAAGTATATTGAAATGGTTATTTAGAAGTTCAGGGTGATGGACTGCAAATCCATGGAAAACTCCCATGATGACAAATAAGAAGAAGTTGAGAGACTCTAATCCAATAGACCCGTCTCTGTATCGACAATTGATTGGGTCATTAATGTATTTGGAGAATACTCGGTCGGATATTTGCTTTGTGGGACGTTTGAGTTATGATATACAACTACATGAATTTATCGATTCATATTGTGCAGG
Source organism: Picea mariana (assembly GCA_032191745.1). Classification (NCBI taxonomy): domain Eukaryota; kingdom Viridiplantae; phylum Streptophyta; class Pinopsida; order Pinales; family Pinaceae; genus Picea; species Picea mariana. The sequence goes on along the minus strand of JASDQU010736352.1, from coordinate 125,534 downwards.
GAGTGCATATGATAGAAGAAGTGCTACTTGGATATGTTTCAGTTTGAGCTTTGCCACGATGTCATGGGCTAGCAGGAAACAAAATTTTGTTGTAGTCAACACTGCAGAAACATAGTATATTGCAGCTTATGATGGTTGTACATAAGCAATGTCGCTCCATAAGCTGGTTTCTGGACTGTTTGATCATGTGCTGGATTCGACCGTGATATATTGTGATAACCAGAGCTGTGTGAAGCTTTCATAGAACCCAATGTTCCATGATAGGTCGAAGCACATTGAGATCAAGTATTATTTTCTCTGTGATAGATTCAATAGGGGAGAAGTGGTTCTCCAGTATATCTTCACAGATGAGCAGATAACATATATTTTGGTAATGCCTTTGTCCAAGATGAAAATTTTGCATTCTTAAGAGACAAGCTGGTACTTGTGGAGATGACTTCCTTATTGGAGAAGGAAGAGATTACTCCCAGGTTGGGAGGGAGCACTGATATGTTATTGATTTATTAGTGATTTTCTAGTTCGGAAAATGGTCCAGGTTGGGTAGTCACCTTCTAGTTCGAAAAGTGGCCCAAGATTTCTGACGGACAAACATTTTCCAGTTCGGAAAATGGTCAGATCAGACATTCATTTTCATAATGAAAATGGTCCGATAGATTGCTAATGTACCATAAACAACGATTCCCCTTGTGGCCAGTGTGGGGGAATGGTCTAGGACAATCATTCTTCTTGGTAGTTACTTTGAGCAGTGGTCAAGCAGAATGTTCCGCCTCTCCGGATTGTCATTCTTTCGAAGTTCACAGCTGTGAGCAGTTTTGAAGAATGGTCCGTTATAGGAGGTTTGTGCAGGACAATCATTTCCATTAGGAAATGGTCTGGACAATGATTCCCTAGGGAAAACTCATTCTCTCCAGGTTGCACTGTGATTAGTGCTGGAAGAATGAGCTGGTTAGGTGAATGGTCTAGGTTCAACAATCAGGGACAAGCATTCCCTAGGGAAAAATCATTCTCTCCACATTGCACTGTGATTATTAGCGGAGGAATGACCCAATTATGTGAATGGTACAGGCTCAAAAATCAACGACAATTATTCTTCTATGCTTGGGAAGAATAGTACAGATAACCCATGGATGATGTTTTACTTTTCGAGGGAAGATGCTCTTCCAGATCTCACATATGTGAGTGGAGGAATGGAATATATGACTCAATTTGTATCATGATATTGTTTATGTAGGTTGATATCAGATGATATGATTGTTGTGGAGACCGTATGTCTCTGGATAGTAGCTGTATGCTACTATGGTGGATGTGATCCATTGATAGTGACTATGTGTCACTGATTAGTAGTCGTGTGCTACTAGTAGTTGTGTACCACTGGGTAGTAGTTGTGTACTACTATGGATAGACAATTGTGTTCTATTGGATGACATTATTTTGATTTCCATAGGGACTACCACTAGTGTTGGAGATAATTGCCAACTAGATGGATAGTCAATGTGCTGGTGGACATACATTCTCCCCGTGGAGAATGGTCCAGGTTGACATATTACTGGCATATCATGGACTGGTATTTTCCTAAGGCACAAGTTGTAGCCCAATTAGGAAAATAGTTCAGGACCGATATTCTCCTGAGGCACAATTATTGGCTCGATCAGGTTGAATAGTCCACACCCCCCCCCCAAAGGACACGACGTCTCGATTAGGTTGGTTGATACAGGACCGATATTTTTTAAGGCATATAGGTAGAGATGGATCTCTATGGTCCATATGACCTAATTAGAAAATAGTCTGAGACTGACATTCCTTGGTCTCTATAGCCCATGGTGTGGCTTTCAACATCTGTTGGGACAATCATTATTCTAGGACGTATGTCCAGATTAGAAGAATGGTCCTTGTATCATTTTGTGGAGTGAGTGACTTATTCAACATCATGCCCAATTACTCAGGTGGAGTATGGCTTCAAGAGATGATGCATTTGATACTATCAGATGATACTGAGAGTGGTGATGTTGCTCGTGAGTTGATCTATGTGATCATGAGATAGCATGTGTGGCTATGATGATGCTACCGGTTGAATGGTCTGTTTGTGCTCTATGGTCCATATGACCTAATTAGAAAATAGTCCGAGACTGACATTCCTTGGTCTCTATAGCCCATGGTGTGGCTTTTAACATCTGTTGGGACAATCATTCTTCTAGGACGTATGTCCAGATTAGAAGAATTGTCCTTGTATCGTTCTGTGGAGTGAGTGACTTATTCAACATCATGCCCAATTACTCAGGTGGAGTATGGCTTCAAGAGATGATGCAATTGATACTATCAGATGATATTGATAGTGGTGATGTTGCTCGTGAGTTGATCTATGTGATCATGAGATAGCATGTGTGACTATGATGATGCTACCGGTTGAATGGTCTGTTTGTGCTCAAGACCATTTCCTTTAATACCTCCCTAGATAGGAGGGATTGTTGATATTATGGTAGCTGCAGGAGGTATTAACCTCTACATGTAACCTTTGACGAGACTAGAATATTCTGGGAAGTAAGAGAAACCCTAAACAGATGTGTAAAAACCCTAGAAGACATGTGGGCTCAATAAAAGAATTAATATTTAAGTGTTAACCTCTAAAAGAAGAATTTGGCCTGGACAAGTGACAGAGAGGACTATAAATAAAAGGGCGCTAGATCTCATTTATCATTCACACTCTCACAACTGCATAAATATTAGTGGTGTGCAAGTTTGGAGAGGGAGTGTAGCTACAACTACTGCAACTGGGATTTTGGTATTTGGTTATGGTTTGGACTTTCTGTTTGGTATGATAGCCTTAGATAGAGATGCACTATCTTGGTTGGCTATTGGTTTCTGCTTCTAGAATTATTATGTCTGTCAAGGTTAAAGGTACTCGGGGGTGGTTGTGTGCCTATGGTTGGGTGGCAATATTGCTATATTGTCTATGTAAAAATGAGCACATCTCTTTTATTCTAACAAAATGTTCGTCACCCTGGCATGCCTCGTCGAAAAAGGCCCAAGGTTTACTCTGATCAATGTATCGGGGTTCCACTTGCCTAATTGGTTTTGTTTTAGATGGAACATAGTAATAAACAAAAATATTTATAGCTCGAAAGGCCACTATCACAGGAATTAAAGATTCCCCTTCAACTATTCTTTTATTGTGGGCAGACTAGATGCTCCACACAATAAATAAGGGAAGGGCTCGATGGGATTTCAAATCATTTTGACTAAATCAGTCCTGAAGACACAAATAAACTCTTTCATTGTTCCAAATCCCCTGGATCTTGAGAGCTTTGTCTACCTCATGCCACACTGCCTTTGTGAAATTGAATTTAATAAAGGTGTGCTGTGAATTTTCATCATTTCCTTTGCATAAGTAACACAACCCGGAACATAAAAATTTCTTCACTGCAGAGCTTCCCATGTTGGAAATTTATCTCTAAGAAAGAGCCACATCAAGACTATACTTTTAGGTGAAGCCTTTAATTTACATAAAGGTTTCCACCACAAGATGACCTCTTAGATTCTTCCCTCAACAAAAGTCTGGTATACAATATTTGCACTGTAAGTTCTCCCCGAGCTATTATAAATCCACACCAACTCATCCGTATTGTCTGTAATCCAGATGTGCGCATTTGACATGACCTAAATATATATGTTCTAGTGCAATATCCATATCTCGGGGATACTCAAATGCTCAAACGAGAACCACCCCTGTTTCCAGATGGTCGTAGAATATTGGTCGACTATCCTAGATAGAGTGGATCTACCTTGTTGTTGTAGGGCTTGGACCATTTCCTCAGGAAGTAGATTTTCCTCGATACAACCCATGATAACATCAACACCAACTTTGCCATCAACGCCTTTACCTACCTTCCATGCTAGATATTCCCCAATGATCGGAAAAAAAGTGACACGACTTTCTAGTGATTGGATATTCCTTGAATACTCTTATGTTCCTTTCAAACCTTGTCAAGGATGGAGCCCAGATCTACATATTTTTCTAGTAGAATATCCCTCCAGAGACTACCTTTATTCATAAAGTTCCAAAGAGATCTAGTTGTAAGGGATTTTCCAAAAAGGTTGATATCTTTTAAGCCCCATCCACCCCATTTTTTAGGAAGTGCGACATATTTCCAATTTGCCAAGTGCATACCTTTGTATTCCCCACTCCCTCTCCAAAGGTTTGAAGCACAAATTTCGAATCAATTTTAGAGATCCGTCAGGAATGTAAGCCAAAAAATGCCAATAAACAAGTTTGACTTCCAAAATTGATTTAACTAATTTTAGTCTCCCAACTCTAGAGAACAACCTATTACACCAAAACTTGATTCTTTTTTCTACCTTTCCCACCAATCACTGCAAGTATTCCTTGTAATCATTTGGCTTTATTATGAACCCGAGGTACTTGAGTCCTTCCTCTAATTTCACCCTTTGACAGGGAATCAAATCTCTTAGTCCTCTCATAACATGAGGCTCTAGAGTAGTGCTATATGCCATTGATTTCATCATGCTAATTTCCATCCCCATTCCCAAACAATAAAGGGTTAGAATGTTCAACATGTTCTTGATATCCCAGTCACTGCCATAACAAAAGAGAAAAGAGAAAAAATGCCAATAAACAAGTTTGACTTCCAAAATTGATTTGACTAATTTTAGTCTCCCAACTCTAGACAACAACCTATTACACCAAAACTTGATTCTTTTTTCTACTTTCCCCACCAATCACTGAAAGTATTCCTTGTAATCATTTGGGTTTATTATGAACCCAAGGTACTTGAGTCCTTCCTCTAATTTCACCCTTTGACAGGGAATCAAATCTCTTAGTCCTCTCATAGCATGAGCCTCTAGAGTAGTGCTATATGCCATTGATTTCATCATGCTAATTTCCATCCCCGTTCCCAAACAATAAAGGGTTAGAATGTAACATGTTCTTGATATCCCAGTCACTGCCATAACAAAAGAGAAAAAATTCATCAACAAAAAGAAGATGTGTTCGAGAGTTCCTTCTACCAATCTGTATACCCCTTAAAACCCTTCTAGAGTTGGCATATATAATCCACCTACTTAAAACCTCTGCTAAAAGAAGAAATAAGTAGGGATATAGAGGACAACCTTGGCACAACCCTCTTGAAGGTTTGAAGAAAGGAGAAGATAAACCATTTATTAAAATGGCCATTTATGGCGTAGTCACACAAGCCATTATCCATTTAACCATTTGCAATGAAAATCCAATATGAAGAAGCATAAGATGCAAAAGGTCCATGAAACCCCGTCATAAGATTTTGATATGTCTAACTTTAGTATTAAGGATGAGATGTGTCGTGTCTTAATATTGTGTAAAGCCTTCTTCTTTGCCCCAACAACCTCATGTATGTTTCTTCCCTCTAAAACCCAAATTATTTGTAGGCCACATTGCACACGGATATTGGTCGATAGTCATAGAAATTTTTAGGATGGTCCACCTTTGGGATTAAGGCTAGAAAGGTCGCATTGAAATTACCATGCACTCTACCTTTAGATCAAATCTCTTCAATCATTCATATCAAGTATTCCCCAATCAGGCCGAAGAATGCAATATAGAATTTGAGCATCCGCCTGTTCAGGCGAGGGCTACAATCCTTTCAAAATAAACTCATTACTATTAAAAGATCATCCTTAGTAACTTCCCTGTAAAGATCCTCATTCTCATGTTCCTCCACCATACAAGGGTATTTACTTATTAGGTTCATTATCTCTCCAAGAGGGCATGGATCAACTTCTTTAAAGATTTTCCCAAAGTGAAAAACACTTAAATCTACTGAAGTCCTTAAAATTTATGACCACATGATCTTCCTCATCACAAAGTTCTCATATAGTGTTTTTAGATCTCCTGTAATTTGCAAAAATATAAAAAAAATTTTGGTTTTATGGTCCCCAGAGGAAATCCAGGTAGCACAACTCTTAATCCTCCAGTTTTTATCTTCATCAAGTCATAGTTTTCTTTTTTGATTTTCCAATTTCTTCAACTCCCTTAAACTTGGTTCATCAAGTAAACATCCTTGATTACCATGAAGAATTTTGTTAACATTCGAATTAATAACCCTTAAGTGAGCACCTCTCATCCTATATTTGGAAACCAACCAATCCACTACCACCTCCATAATAGACTTTAAGGAGTCAACAAATTTCTTTCATGCCGATAGTGTGAACGTGGGGTCAAAATGTTTCCAGTGTGACTTGACTAGATTTTGTAATTCATCATCCTCAAGCTAGGCTAGATTGAATTAAAAGGGGCCTTGGGATTTTCCTCCACCCCAGTCAACTCTAAAACGATTGAAAAATGATTCGAGAACCAGATCCTTTCAATCCAAGATTTGAACTGGCTAATTTGTTCACACAAATCCTCATGCCAGAGGAATCTATCCAAACGTTTAGACACAATCACTTCTCTAGAATGATTGTTCACCCAATTTGTATTAATTTCCACTAGAGCAATGTATACCAACTTAGCCTTTTCCATTGAATCTGAAAAAAAGGAGATTAAAGGATCCGATCGTGCACTAGGCCCCCGTATTTCATCTCGGTGAAAAGTGAATTTTAAATCCCCTCCGTTTATTAGGTTGGGAACCATTAAAATATACGAGTTGACTATATTTCCCCAATATTGTACTTAACCATCATATGGTGCATATATGTTGAGAATGCAAAAAGTCTTTCCCAATTGCAGACTTTCGATTTCAGTGAACAAACCAAAGGAGATAGAAAAAGTATTAATGCGTTTAATTTTGTCATTCCATGTAGTAAGAACTCCTGCGTTCCTAATTGAGTCTATTTCCATGAAAATCCAACCTTTTATTACAGAGTTCAAAGTATCACAAACCAAATCTCCCTTTCTCATGGCTTCTTGAACTAAAAATACATCTGGACTAACTTGCTCTATCAGATGTTTGAGAGACAATTAATTGGCCTGGATCCTAAGACCTCTCATGTTTAGTGAAATAATCTTCATTGATGAACCAAAGACATGGATTTTGGTGCTCTAAGGACCCTTGAAATGAGGGCTTGGCGCCCTTGATTTTCTTCCTGAGAAGCTTTTTATTGTGCATGTTTTAACTTCAAATTTCTTCCCACCCCACCCAAAGAATGAGCCCCTCCAGAATCCATAACCAGGCCCATTGGATCTAAGGATAATTCCCTCTTCCATGAATTGTGAGGTATGAAATCGTAATGACTTTCCCCTTGCTAACCAGAGTTAGTTGGGAAGCCGACATCAAGGCTTCATGAAGAAGAAGATGTCTCTAAAGGCATTCCAAAAAATTCACCCAATAACGCATTGGAACCACATGGTTCATGACCACAAGGTGAGCTCATAGTTGGATAGGTGGGATATATATCAGGCTCAAGTGTTTTAGAAGTCCTAGATGTACCATCTATGTTTGAAGCTCGAAACTTGCAGAGACCATCATTAGGAAGAGCTACATCAGTAGAGGGGATATTAGAAAAAAACATACCATTTGTATTCGTTAGAGACTTTTTAGCCTCGACGAGAGAAATGGATGGTTGGGATGAAAGGGGTGGAACCACGTCATCTTTTCCCATACCTTGTCGGTTTGAAACTTCCAAAATTTGAGTAGTCGGGACATCCTTTCACCCATCACCTAATCGTTCATCAGATGGAAAATTTTCCTCCCTGAGCCCAAAACAACAACACAACAAGCTATAGATGGAGCGTCAATAGTGTCTTTGTTGAGACCTTAGAACTTCTGGGGACCCACTTTTTTTTCCATATTGGAACGCCACAGTCTGCCATTAAGTGGCCAATCATACGACAACGAGCACACCGAAACAACATGTTCACATAATCAATGGATTGTGGATGAGTTTCCTTGTAAAATTTCCAACAAGAGAATGACCTTCCAAGTCCATGATATCCTTGATATCAATATCCTTCTCGACCACAAGTGCTATGGTCGCTCCCTTGGACTTCAATGTCTTCTTTCTTTTCCGCCTCGTCACATCACCAACTTTCGATTGGGAAATATTGTTTTCTACTGGGACTTGTTCTTTTTGAAGCTATTGACTGCGACTTGATGCTAGGAATCCCTAACAAACCATGACCTTCATCCTTCTCTTTATAAACCATATCCTTTTCACCTGTGCTGTGGATTACAAGATTTCTATTAAAGTGTATCTCCTCCCTCTTCTGAGTTTGAGATACATCGATGCAATCACCACCTTCACCAGTACCCCCATCACCTTTTCCTAGCGTAGAAATTAATGTATCTTCTTGATAACTTGCCATCAACCTGGAGACTTCACGCTTGAAGGGATACTTCGAATGATTACACTTGCTAGAAGAAGCACCATCTTGTGACATCTAAGTGCCCTCAGGAAATGAGCCCTCCACATCACCCCCACCATCAGTCTGACAAACCCTATCTATCAGTTCACCAATTGTAGGCCCAGGATGATCGATACAAATATCCCTCTCTGTGAGAGATTCCTCATAATAATATATGAGGCAATCCCCTATTAATTTCACCATCTTGTCGAAGACCTGATCCTACCTAATCGGAAAATAAATAAACCCTGCGAAAAACTAACTCCTGCGGCCATGCTTCCATCTTAGAGACCCCCAATTTAAAAGGTTCAATCACATATCACAATTAATGTTCTTACTTGCTATATAAATGAGAAATTTTGCATATTTATGTATAAATGGTTTGGATTCAGATGGATGCACATGAATATATATGTTTTTTTTCAAAAATTGAATATTTTATGTATTTTTTGGTCAACCATTTTTTTTGTCTAATTTTTTTCCGATGCCAGTTCGGTTCACATTTTTTGGGTCGACCGGTTCTGATAACATTATTTTAAAGAGCATGGAAGGTCATTTGCTGAAGATTGATTGTGAAATTTTTTTATGTACAATTTTTTTTCTTTTGCATTAATAATTGCCTCAAGTAACCATCCTGGCTAGGGTTGTGGACTGCTTCCCTCTTAGAGAATTTTAACCATATAAAAACATTGGTGTATTGATATTTGATCTGGCTTTGTGAGTGGTTTCTTAAGGTGTTTGTCCTGTGTGAAGATAACCTGTTTTGTCGAACATGGTATTATAGCCTGTTTGAAAATTTACTTTCGTTGATCGAGATCTTGAATATGTGTTGCCACATTTCTAGGTTCTGTTGTTTTTGTGCATTTTTGAGCCGAGCAGATTATTCCATTGTCACCAGAGCTCTTTTACAGGTGGGAATTCTTTTTGTTTCACTCGAAAATGTTTTTGTTTGCTTGAGATATGATTATTTTTGTCAGATCCGAAGATATAAAGTTTGATAATGTAATTTTTCATTTTTTTGTTCTCAAGCTAATATTTTGATTTGATTGTTTTTATTCCCAATTTGCTATTCTTTTCGGTCTGATTACGCTCTTTTCCATTTGCTCTATGTGATATTGGCAAATAAAAAACAGTGGAAAACGTTTTGTTTTCTTGATATGCTTATTTATTTGCACATTATGCGAGCTCAACATTGAAAAATAGAGAGAAGACTTGCATTTATCGGACAAGCTAACTGAGATCTAATCCCATTATTTAAAGTTTCGTATTTTTTTTTCTTTGAAAAGTTCGCTTGTTTTTGTGTGTGGCCCGTTGAAGTTTTTCGCAAGAAAAAACAAGGGTTTTTGGGGTAAGCTTATTTCTTTTCACATTATGTGAGATGAACAATAAGAAATAGAGAGAAAACTTGCATTTCTTGGGCAATTTAACATAGATCTAATCCCATTATTTAAAGTTCCATATATTTTTTTGTTTGAAAAGTTAGTTTGTTTTTGTGTGTGGCCCGTTGAAGTTTTTTGCAAGAAAAAACAAGGGTTTTGGGGGTAAGCATGAACTTCGAGGAAAATAAAAAACCCTCACTTCCTTCATCAAATTTTCTATATATTGAGTATTAGCTCACTTTGTTGAAAATTACTTTATTTATAAGAGGTCTTGATTTTAATTCTTTCATTTTTTTTAAGTTACTTTTTTGAAGAAATTCATACAACTCACTTTATCGTAAAGCACATTTAACTTATATATAAAGTAATTTCATTAAAATTGATTTTCACTTATTTATAAAAGTGGGTCACTTCATAAGTAACTTATTTATAAAATCGAGCTTATAGTCAAAGTTAGAGAAGGAAGATGTATTTTTTTACTCAACACTCTCATTGTGCATCGATCACCACATGGACTAATTCCTACATGCCACATGACATTTTTGTTACTTTGTATGCCATTTTTAAAAGGGGCATAACTTTCACAGCCAAAGTCCATTTTCAATGTCATTTTTTTTGAAACTATCTACTTTTTTGAGAGCTTTCCATCAAGACGGTCAATTTCAACTTTTGAATCTATATTATGTACATATTTTAGTATGGTTAGTCCAAGTGATCTTTTGCTGACAAGTACACACTACTTCTCATAGAAATCCCATATGAAGGATGTATTATGAAGTAAAACACTGTATCGGATTACTTTGGGAAAAAACCCTCCACTAATGAATACAAAAATCCAAATGGGATAATAAAAATGGCAATGCATGTGGATTAATCCAAATGCCCATATCCTCTTATTTATGGTTTTACCTTCAACGAATTGATGACCCATATGAAGTTTGGGATAAACTGGAAGCCATATTTGGTAAACACAATGTATATATATGAAGGATGACCTATATATATATATATATATATATATATATATATATATATATATATATATATATATATATATATATTTGAAGTATGACCAATGTATATGTTCTATTATTTTGAAGTTTAGTAGTGCATATTCTATTTTTGTATCAATTTTTCATTCCACCAGAGAAGCTTTAAGGGATTTTTACACAACTCTCTTTCTTAATTTTTTTTGGGATTATCCGATAAGAGAGCAAGATAAACATTTGTATTTTGGAGTGATCAACACTGTAGGTACATCTAATAAAGTCTTAGTGACCCAATATAAAGACAAATCCAAGCATACAAGGAAGCAATGTACTCACAACAAGAAGCCAAACAAGAGTTCTAAACCCTCTTAGCTAGCTTCTACTCCCAATGGTGATAAATGACCAAAATAAAAAAAAGTAAGAACACCGAAATGCATTTCGATTTATGTGGATGAGATGGTCGTCTTGAGTCCAAATGTTTTGAAAAGATGGAGGCCTTATAAGTAGCAATGAAAATGCAGAATATCAATCATAATTTGTTTTTCTAACTCTTCTTCTCGTGGACATGCATTTTTTGCTTCTAGTTTCTCCCTCAACGTAACATATATTTCTTCTTTCAATGAGTGGCTTATTGATTATGGGGCATCTTATCATATGACCAAGGATAAATCCATTTTTTGTGCTTAATGAATGACACCAAACAAATATTTGTTGGTTATGATAAATCTCTTAGTGTTGTAGGGTCTGGAATAATTCATGTAGATGATGATCATTTCAATGATGTATTATGTGTTCCAAGTCTCTCATGAAATCTTCTATCAATGTATCAAATTACTCATTCAGGTTAAGGTAAAACAATAGATTTTTCACCTCACCAAGTTGTAATCAAGGATTTAAAAGATCCCAAGTATGTTCTAGGAACTAAAATTGTTGATGATATTACCAGGTTGTACAAATTTGACAAATTTTGGTCATCGTCTTTTTCATAAGTTTTTATTGCTTACAATAATGACTCGAGTGAACTTTGGCATGAATGGATTGGTCATTTAAACTATTTCTCATTGTAGCAATTATGTAATCAAAACATGGTGATTAGTCTTCCTCTTGTTTTTTGCATAGATGGTGTTTGTGCCAACTGTGTTGTCAACAAACATTATTGGGATAGTTTTGACAAACGTGCCTCTTGGCATGTTTCACCCCCCTTGTAGTTTGTTCATAGTGATTTGTGTGGTCCACTTCCTTCTCCTTCTTTATTTGGGTTCGAGTACTTATTAACTTTAATTGATGACTTCTCCAGATGCACTTGGGTTTATTTATTAAAACTTAAGAGTGAAGTTTTTGACATGTTTTTGGCCTACAATACCCTTGTAGAAAAACAATTTAGACATCAACTTCAAATGTTAAAAACAAATAATGGAGACGAATATGTGAACAACAAATTTACAATTTACTGCACTGCACAGGGCATTCAAATGCAACACACTTTTCCATTTACAACATAACAAAATGGTGAAGCTGAGAGAAAGAATAAAACCTTAAAGGAAATGACAAATTTTGTGATCCAATTTAGAGGGATTAAGTCTTCATTATTGGGCGGAAGCCATCAATTGTGTGCCAATTACATAATAAATCACACCCCCATAAAGGCTTTAAAGAATATAACACCAAAAGAAACATAGACTAAAATTAGGCCAGATGTAAGCCACTTTCGTGTATTTGGAAGTGAAGCATGGATTCACATTCATGATGAGAAAATGAAAGCATTACAACCTAAAAGTGAGAAGTGCATTTTTGTTGGATACTCTGAAGATGTCAAAGGTTACAAACTTCTTCAACCTCATTTCAATGAAATAATTATTAGAAGATATGTTAAATTTGATGAATATCTCTTGACTTGTGAATGTAATTCGGTGTTTCTGCCATCTTTGATACACAAGTCATTTTTGACGTCTATGCCATTTTATCTTTTCAACTTTTTTGTTATTGATCCTATTCTAGTTTCTTCTTCAAATGATGACAGTGAGGATGGAAATCCATCTCTACATGCTCACTTTCCTCTAGTTGAGTACATTAAACATGAACCTGCATTGACACCACTGTTACCCAGATGGGTTCGTTCGACACGAGAAGCCATTAATGATTTTTTTAGTCATCCTATAGATCAACATTGTACATGTTCACAATTCTAGTAATCCTTCTCTCTTTTGGATCAAGTTTCAGAGACTCGTGATTCAAACACATTTGCAGAAACTTCTGGCTATCCAGATTGCGACACAACAATGAATGAAGAATATTGTTCCTTTATAATGAATGATACTTGGGAGCTTGTACCTCTTCCATAAGGAAGAAAAGTTGTCAGATGTAAATGGGTGTATAGAACCAAGTATGCATAAGATTGAAGTGTTGAAAGACACAAGGCCTGGTTAGTTGCCAAATGATTCTCTCAAGTTGAAGGAATTGACTACAATTAAACCTTTATACCTGTAGCTAAAATGAATTCCATCTGCCTTGTTCTATCCCTTGCTGCCTCACATAAATGGGAGGTCCATCAAATGGATGTTAAATCCACCTTCTTGCATGGGGATTTGCAAGAATAAATCTACATGGAACAACCTTCTGACTATATTTAGAATGACTCCAAATTTGTATGCCACCTTAAGAAATATCTCCATGGTCTTAAGAGAGCTCCTCAAGCTTGGTATGCTGAAACATATAGATTTTTTTTCTTGACACTCATTTATATAGATGTTATTTTGCATGAATGTCGATACTAAGAAAGTAGGAATCCATCTCATAATACTTGTTCTTTATGCTGATGACCTTATTTTCACTAGTAGTGACCCTGAATTCTTAACCCATGTGAAATTCAATGTTATTTTTTTTTTGAATTGATAGACTTAGGTTATTTGCATTATTTCCTTGGCCTTCAAGTATTGCAAACCAAGGAAGCAATTTATCTTTTCCAATCTAAGTATGCATGTGACTTTTTTTGTCGCTTTCACATGGAATATTGTAAACCAACCCGTTCTCCCTTCCAATATGGAGTCAAACTTGATGCCCCCTATACTACACCTAAAGTAGATACCACTTTGTATCATCGGTTAGCGTGTAGCATTTTGTATTTAGCTTATACCCATCCTGATATTTTCTTTACTATTAGTATTATTGCCCGGTATATGAAAACACTCCATGAGAGCCATTAGAAAGCAACAAAAAAAGATACTTTGGTATATCCAGGGTACAATGTAGTTTGGGATATATCAAAATTTAGGGGGGGGACTCCTTTGTTGGTTGTTTTCACTGATTTTGATTGGGACGACAACCCCGATGATCAAAAGTCTACTGCTTGTTATGTTTTCAGCTTTGGTTATGGACCTGTCACTTGGGCTTGTAAGAAACAACAAGCTCTTGATTTTTATTCAATAGAAGTAGAGTACTGAGCAACAATTAATGCAAGTCAAGAATCCTTGTGGCTTCAACAACTTATTTTAGAGTTTGGATTCCAGTAGTGGTATTCAAATACACTTTTGTGTGACAATCAAAGTGCCATCAAGCTCGCCAAAGATCTAGTTCAACATCAACACAACAAACACATTGAGATACAAATGCACTTCATCAGAAAACTCATTCGTGATCAAATTCTTGAAGTGCTTTTTTGCTCTACAAAAGATCAAGTTGCAAACATTTCCACAAAGTCTCTTATAGAAGCAAAATTTTCCAAACTTTGATCTATGTTAGGAGTTCAATAAGTTGTCATTAAGGGGGAACATGCTCGAATACTTCATTCCTTCTCTTATTGTGTCACCTTTATAAATCCTTCAATCCTATCCCAAGTGGTTCTTAAGGGTGGATGTTAAGATATTTAAACACTTTATAATTATTTAAGATCAACTTGGTCTAATGTGCCTTTAGGTAAAAATGTGATTTTTTAGTATGCATTTGTAGTTATGTAATCCAATGGTCACAATATGTTCTAAACATAAAGTGTTTCGAAGACTCATATTCTATTCGATACTAACGATGATTGATTTGCGGCTTAACATCTAATTGGTCCATGATCTCTATTTAAAGAGCACAAAGAGTCATTTTTTGAAGATTGTTTGTGAGAAAATATTATGTGCAATTTTTTTTCTCTTGCATTAATATATTGTCCCAAGTGGCCATGTTGGCTGGGGCTATGCATTGTTTTCCTCTTAGAGGGTTTTAACCACGTAAAAACATTAATGCATTGATATTTGATCTGGTTGTGTGAGTGGTTGCTTAAGGTGTTTCTCCTATGTGGAGATACCCCATTTTGTCGAACATAATGAGCTTTGCATTTTTTCTTATAGCTATATGTCACAAATAATTTAAATTGTCAAATTTCAACTTTGCTTTGTCAATTATTTAGAGTATAATTAGTTTTAATTTAGAAATTTTGCTAACACAAAGCTTAATATTGTTTAGTGTAACTCCCTTTCACAAAATATATATACACTCCCATGAGAAAATTTATATAAAAATTGAAAATTAAATATAACATTGTAATTATAGTTATGCATTTGCCATCTTATTATTATAGGTAACAACATAAAAATATTCAAGATTAGTGTTGAAATTAGAGATTTAGGTCTTTCTTTTTTTATTCTGTCTTTCATGAAAAATATTTATATTCGATATTTTATTTTTGAAATCAAAATATACATTATATTGTTTTATGACACTTTTTGAGTTTTAAAAGACTATAACTTCAAAATTATAATAGTTTGTCATTTAATTCTACATTTTTTTCCAGGTTATAAAGTTTGGGGAAAACTTCATTTCGAGGATGGTATTCATGGTAAACCTTAGAATCTTCAGGGAACATTGTCGGTCAACAACAAGGCTTAAATCCATTACAATAATATTCTCATTAAAAACTCAACACGTCACTTGTGGATATTGAATTTGGGTGGAGAGGATAACAATCATTCCTCCCAACCACATAAGCTAAACCCAATTGAATTCTTCTAACCCTACATATTACAGTCTTCTTCGACCATTTAAGTCCTCCATGCATGTCTTTTAAAGTGGAAATGAATTTGAAATTTAACCTTATACCTTATTGAAATTTATAAAACTTAAAAACAATGCAATTGATTATTTGGTAGCATCACTCTTTATTAGTCTCTAATAAGTGAGTGAATTGCCTCCAAAGGTACAAAGACACATATGTAGAAAAGTACTGTGAGAAGGCCATATTTAGAAGAAGAATTCTTAGATACAATGGGTATTGTGAAAAAAACCTAAACCTACTAAGAATCCTCCTTGATTGACACTGAATGTTTGAAAAGTTGAATTAAAAATCTAAACTCTTTGAAATCATAGCTCAAACAATTGATTGGAGGTAAGAAATGATTTTTATTGTTTTTAAGCTAAGTTGTATAATTTATTCAACTTAAAAGTATAATAATAAAAGACTATTAAACTTGAACATTTAGCCAAAATGGCATCCTCCCTTCCAAACGTAAGATTACAAACGTTATTAGCCTACACAAAGTGGTGTAACCCATTCCATACAATTGTTCATGGACGCAACCACTATGGGCATAAGCATGAGAATTTAGAAAGGGTTGAATGGCCATATGGTCAATCATAGAAAGTGCTCCAAAAAAAACAAAAGAAAGTAACTTTGTATGAATCCATGTTGCCATGTAATATGCTAACATACATGTCACCATATAATCATATTATGAATCGACTTAAAGGAGGTCCACATGGCCTTGGAATAAACAATACAAAATGTTTTCAATGAGACATCATAGAATAATTAAATACCACAAATTGAAAATTGCATTATTGGAGAGGAAATAAATATATTCAAACTTTTTCGATAGGAAACATTTTCCCAACAACATTTTCAAAAGAACAGAGAAATATGATAAATTCCATGATGGGTTTGGTAAAAAAAACTCGCCAATTGGTTTTCCTGTGAGATTCAATTGAAGACAATCCAAAGACAAATCCATGCAAGCAAAGATGAAATTTAATCATGCAAAGATAGTCTCAAAAGAAAGACATGACATTGTAAATTGACTGCAAACTAATCCACTATGTATCTCTATGTAGAGACATACATCCAACTCTATTTCAACCTTCACTAATAGTGGAAAGTGCTCGAGATAAACACATTGAAGCTACTATGTTAGCTTATTTTTATTTATGTACAAAACAATTTGGTACATTTTTTCGATGATAAATATTCATCCTTGTTGAAAGAATGCAACTTTGAAAAAAATCATTTTTTAACAAATCTAAATCTTAGCAAGATTTGACAAATATGGTATGGAAGAAATTCATTTTTTAGCAAATCTTAATAAGAATTGACAATTCTGGTATGGAAGAATTCTTAGTGTTGCACAATTCTTGTTGTTAAGAAACACAATTAAGAATGAAACTTTTAAATTCTGTATAATTCTTGGTTGTAAAAACCCTCACCATGAAGCTTCAAAACACATTGTAAGGATCGAGATGCATCCTAAAAAACAAAATCTCAAATAAAAAAGATGAAATCCTAAATAAACAATGAACCATGCATAATCACATGTGCAACCTTTATTTCAACATTTTATATAAATCAATCAAACAAACCACATAATTTAAGATATTTTTGTTGTTGTTAACTTACCTATTCCATTTAATATTTTTAATGCTTATGAAAAAACAATTAAATAGAATAAAACATGTAATGAATAACTAGTAGCCTCAATATTCTCATCATTAAGTTATTGTTAGACATGAAATTTGCACACCTAGGTACATCTCCCTAAGTGTCCTAAAGTGTCATATAAGTGTCTCATACACCTCGACACCATGGAATAACCTATGTCACAATCCCTAGTCAATGTGAAGGAGGGATATATTACATGAAGGTCAAAATACCAAGTGCGCATGAATTATTATTATTATTCATGAAAAAGAAATTAATTAAGTGTGAGAATCCACCTCACATTTGGTTTCCTATTTTTTAAGGAAGGTGGAGGATCTCATGGATGGTTGAAATATTTCCTCCTTAAAATCCTTGACAGATATTTCCTCCCTAAAATCCTTAAGAAATATTTTCTCCCTAAATATCTTAGAGATCCCTTTTTTAGTGGATCTCATAAGAGATCCTCTCCATGGTGGTTAAGCCTCCAAATCCTATATAATAAGGGATTTCCATGGAGGAGGAAGGCATGGAAGATTTTAGAGATATCAAACTTATGATCTCATGAGAAGTGGAGACTTTAGGATATCAAACATATGATTTGAGAGCTTTGTGCAAGGGCTAGATGAGGAGGACTTGGAGAGGCTGCTGCGACTTCATCAATGGTGTGTAAGTATCTGTTTTGAGTTCTCATTAATATATATGTGCTTGGCCTGTTTCCTTCAAGATTGTGTACATTTGCATGGACTTGTCTCTTTGGATAAATTTATATTTAAACTAATCATGGTAGAATAGGAAGTATGCTTTGTCTTCATTGTTTATTGGATTGCATGACTTGTTGAAAGACTTAGAGATCAAGCCCAACTTGGACTGAGCGAGGACAAACTTCGTAAAAATGTACTTATACTTTCTTCCTCTTCTCTATTGACTAGATCAACTATGTTTAAAGTAAAGTCAGTATTCAACTTTAACACTTTTCTGTCTTGGTCATAGGGGTCTAAGATCCAAGAGGGAATTCACCTATCTGCAGGAGAATTTTCCTACAACAGAAATTGGTGACTCCACTGGGGATTGAAATCGATTTGTATTTCCTTGGTTTTTCCTTGCCCTTTTCCCACCTTTTATATTAGTTTTACTATTTGTTTATGATCCATTACCTTTCTCCCATCTTCACTAGCAATTTCACCAATTTTTGTGCATTCTGGGTGAATGTTTATGCATTTTTTGGCTCTTTTTTTGAGGTTCTGGGAAGATCAACGCCCCCCTGTAGGCCATATCAGAGCACTAGCGCTCCCCTATAGTTCTTTACAGAGCGCTACAACGCTCTGTACCCTTGAGACATGGAGCGTTGGTCTCCTTCTTGGAGGATTTTTTCCCTCTTCTGCTCATATTTTTTCAACATGTTTTGTGGAAGTATTTACCCAGACTCTGTATGTTGGTTTGTGAAGTTATTTAGGTTGATATTTGGTGCTTATCACTCCCTATTGTCTTTATTGGAGCTTGAAACATTTTTAGAAATGTGAAATTTCCCTTTCTAGCTGCTTGTTTTGTCGGGACAGTTTGAGTGATTCCTCTTTCTCCCTATCTTTTCTTGGATTCTTCTCTGCATTTTCTTGTACTCCTTGAATGCTTGTTGGTTTTCAAATATTTGATTGAGTTCTTTTTAGGACAAATTTCTACTTGTTTTCTTTCATACCTCATTGCCTTGAGTGCATGCTTTGTTTGTAGCCTTTTTTCTTCGTGTCTATTGCATCTGCATTTGACTCTTCTTTTAATTGAAAGTAGTGGAGCATTAAAGGATTTGAATTTAATTTATTTATACATTAGAATCAAGCAAAAAAGATAGATGCATTCTTGCTTTTGGGTAGTGAAACTAGCTTGCATTTGAAGTAGCGAAATTGCATGGTTTTTTGGGGGGGACAAGAATCGTGTATTGGTGTACAATATCTTTGAATA
Organism: Picea mariana; assembly: GCA_032191745.1. Taxonomy (NCBI): domain Eukaryota; kingdom Viridiplantae; phylum Streptophyta; class Pinopsida; order Pinales; family Pinaceae; genus Picea; species Picea mariana. The sequence goes on along the minus strand of JASDQU010736352.1, from coordinate 106,214 downwards.
ATTTCTTGAAGATCTTGACATTGATGAGTTTAATAAAAAATTTGGGACATTATGCATTTGGGAATGATAAAAGTTTTCTCCTTCTCATAATATAGCTTTCATCGAAGTGAAATATTTGCATTCTCATTTCTTTGCATTGTCTAGAGTCGGTCAAAACACCATTTAGTCCACGCCATTTTCCTCTTGAGTAAACAACAACCTTAAAAATCAAGCGCTAAACTAAAATTTATCAGACATTTTTACATTTTCTGGTAGCAAACCTACATTAGCTTAGGCTGTAGGGCTTTGGAATAGGTTGAAAGGATAACTTTCCAAAGCTGTCAAACAAACTTATAATCTTGCGATAGGGAGAGAAAATCCAATTTTCGTATAAGCATAGCTGGGATCCCCCTCTCACATAGGGGTTACGCACATGGTCACGTTCGGGAGAGCTATGGAGATTATCCCTCCATGGTTTAACCATTCATAGTAGTCAGATCGTATATTGGGGGTTCTTATTGAGGTCCAACTATCTTCATTTGGTCTCGGTGCTTTGTGAATTCTGAATCCGTTCGGGGTCCTCTAGAGTTCTACCGGTCCACTTGTCCTCAATTCTCTCGAAGGATTTCAGACTTGTTATCCCGCCCATACGTTCGGACTGGACTGTCAAATGTAATCGCCCACAGGTTGACTGTGAGTTGGTGACCTTAGTAGCCATAATCTTTAGGGTCTTTACACAAGGTGACAGTGAAGGGAAGTATTTGTTGTACCTGGAACAGACATTGGTCAAACTCACTCGAGCTCCTTGGAGGGTAAATCCACGTTTATTGTGTGGAATCTTGCACCAAGGCGTAAGTCCGTTAAGCAGGTCGCCAACGTAACTGATCCACTCGCTCTATCCTTGTCCCTTCCTATAATGATCTCGCGATGTTGGATTTCATCACCAACTAGTGGTTTAATTGTGGGAAGGTTTGTTTGATTGTTTGTTGCTCATATTTGTAGCATGTGTTGTTTATTTTCCCTAGAAGACTCTAGGTTGGATCTTTGTTTAGTGGTGTCAGTTCTTGGAACTACCAATGGATCAACCCCTGCTACGGGGGAACCTTTTGTTTTTCCTTCTTACATAAACGTTTGTTCTCCTTAAATCGCTACTTTGAGCCTTCTAGGTCTCACAATTGGGTTACCGGTATGGTTGTTTTCCACTCTGGTAATCTCGAATGCAGCAAGTGCTTCAAATGTAAGCACACCACCCAGACATCAACCTCATGTCAACCTTTCTCCTTCTTCACCTGTTAGGTCTCTTTCCCTTTATCCTTCTTCTCCTAGTGAAAGATATAAAGCGAGTAGCCATGTTGATAAGAAGAAGAAGAAACAGAAAGAGAGGAAGAAGAAGAATCAGAAAGGGACCAAGACTCCAACCACATCAGATGTTGGATCCAAGCTACCAACTACTGTTAATCATACTGGGAGTGTTCATGAGGTCGATAAGACTACAACGAAGAATCTAAAACCCAAATTCCCTTGCAGTCTTTGTAAGGGTGACCACTTTATGAGGGATTTCCCTGGTCTTCCCAAGGTCTTAGAAATATGGTCCTCCATGTCATCGGCCCCTGTTGGACATGCTGGTGATGCCCCATCAACTAGTGATGTCAAGGTAAGAAGAAGAGAAATGTCAAATTTCCTTACATGTTATGCGAAGGTGATCATTACTCTCACCTTTGTCCTCGTATGGACGAGGCTTCTTATCTTTTGGAAAAGATTCAACTTCCAATTGGTTATCATAAGATTCCTCCCAACCCATCGTTAGTTGATGGAATGGTCAATCCTGTTCCATCCCCGGTCAGTTTGGTTGATCAGGTGGTCAATCTGGGTTCATCCTCGGTTGAACCACTAACCAAAGTAGCTGATCCAATTTTGTCATCGGTCAATCCCACTCTTCATCTAAAGAGTGAACCCAAAGTGGTCGCTCTGGTTACACCATCTGTCGACCCTATTCTCCCCTTGGAGAATAAAGCCAAAGTGGTTGATCTGATACCATCATCGGTCGATCCTACTCTCCCTCTAAAGAGTAAACTCAATACTACCCATCTTTTTCTCGTTGATACAGAATCTACCGTGCTTGGGGCCATTCCTCCTTCTCTCGCGAAATCCCCTCCAAGTAATGGGGCCATCCTTTTTGATTGGGGTGCGCTAAGTGGACCTTGTCTTCCCTCTCACATTCCTTTCAATATTATAGTACAGGTTTGTGGTCAGGAAGTTCCTCAGACATTGATAGATGAAGGTGCATCCGTTAGTATTTTATCCTCCATTGCTTGGAAAACTTTTGGTTATCCTCAACTTGTACCAGTTACACAGAATTTGTTAGATTTCAACAGGAGAACCAATCACCCTTTAGGATTCCTTCCTCAGTTTCTTGTAACTTTGGGAGGGGAAATTGTCTTTATTGATGTTATGGTAGTCCAGGATCCATTGGATTTCGATTTACTCCTTGGGCGAGATTATGTCTATGCTATGAAATCTATTGTGTCCACCCTTTTTCGTGTGATATCTTTCCCTCACGATGGAATAATTGTGGCTATTGATCAACTTTCATGTGTTTTGTCCTGACTTGATTACCAACCCAATGACCTCCATAAACGGTTCTTATATGCAGACAATATCTCCCCCACCACAGGTCAATTATGTGGCGTTATCTCCCATGCCTTAGCTACCGATGAAGACGAGCCTCTCACTGTAAGCTCAACCTCTTATGACTTAGATTCGGTAGTTGACATGGTGATCTCTTTGATAGGGCTAGAAGAGAATAATCTCCTTACCCTTGACGCGGCCCTCAACATGTGTTCCTTCCAGAGCATTGTTCTTCCGTCTAGTGAAGATCTCTTGGAATCCATGACCAAGTTTTGTCCCTTGACATGGTTTCCTTTCAGAGCATTATCCTCTTGGAAGCCATGATCAAGCAGAGGTCTTGAGCATATTTTTCCTCTCTGTGGCAAGCTCGTTAAAAAATGAAACATAAGCTACGAGTATAGTTTAGCTTCTCTGTGGAAAGCTCATTAAAAAATGAAACATGGATTACGAGCATGGTTTTCCTTCTCTGTGGAAAGCTTGTTAAAAAATGAAACATAGGTCTTGAGCATAGTTTTCCTCTCTGTAGCAAGCTCATTAAAAAATGAAACAAAAATCTGGGGATTCAACCCGGATCCCTGAGCATAGTTCTTTTCTTGTGTCAAGCTTGTTAAAAAATGAAACAATCACCTCTCATACCAAGTCGAGTCTTTCGTTAAGTCTCGTATTTGAACCTTCATTTCATCCACCCTTATTCTTTTTCTCCACATAATACAGAAATTGGTGACAACCTCAAAGCCGGTGAATAAAATGAATCCTTGGGGGGCATGTCTCCATCCTTTGATTATAATTCTGGAGTTATGCTGCCAACTTTTCAAGCTGGGGGGCAGAGTACCAACCATCCATGGGTATCCCTACCTTTGAAAATTACATTGGGAATTGACAAGCATAGTTTAATTTTGTTTCAATCTTGTGTCAAAATGAAACCAATACCGAGCTTAGTATTTTTTCTTTCTCATGCTCGTAAATACATGAGAATGTAACCGAGTATACTTTTATCACTTTTTCGGACTCGTAAAGGTTATACGAAAAATGAACCCCCTGGAGTCTCCTTTAAGCTCTTTTCAGACTCTCTAAACATGAAAATATTGTTGAGTGATCTTGCTTCCTTTCACACTCGTTAAAAGGTTTGAAAGGGCGTCTTTCGAGTGGTAGTTTATCTCTTTTTCGACCTCGTAGACTAAAATTACGAAAAAGGACAACCTTGGAGTTGCCTTTAAGTTCTTTTCAGACTCTCTAAATATGAAAAACCATCGAGTTTTCCTTCTCTGGACTTGCTAAACTACACATTGAAGGATCCATATGGGAACAAACCATTACTTCTTCCAGTTCATTAAACAAAGGAAGAGGGACTTACCGAAGGTAAGTTATATCGAGCATGTGTTACCCTCCTCGAGCTTGTTAAATTAAAAAGAGGTACTCATCTATCTGGGTGGGGGAAAAATTGAAGGAAGTGGGTCAAGTTTTTGAGAATCCTTTATGACATCTTTTGATGCCCTTGAACATGGCACATGTTTGCATCTCGTCTTACAATTGGGTAATCTTCTTGTCTTTGAGTCATACCAATTCCATGTGTCTCCATACTTTTTTGTCTAGTCGAAGAGTGCTCTTATTGTCGTCACATTACATTTTGGTACTCGTTGATTCAATGTTGCCAAGTTAGTTGTCGTGCCTCATCATGTTCAAGGGAAGTTTCACTTCAAACCATCCATCTGTAGTATTACCAGCTTCCATTTCCCGTGTCAGTTCATAGTCATTTGATTCACCATCTTACATCACTTCCCTATGTCAATTTTGTGTCATTGATGGGGGATACATAAAGGCCCTCATTCGATGAGTCTTTTCCTGTCGACTTCAACACATCATCCGGGAATTAGACTTAGAAACCAGTTAATACCTTAGGACTTGCATGCCTCAATGGCAGGCCTCCTCGCTTCCGAAAATGGGTTTACATCATTGACCTCTGATCGGATGATTCCACGATTGTTCGACTTCAACTCATCTATTCACATTCGTTGGATTGTACTAGGGTACCTTGGGAGTCATTGACATCACTGGTGATTTCCCTCACTTGTTAATGGTTTAACTCAATGACCGATAATCAAGTGGTTTCTACCATGTTCGACATCAAGACATCTATTCACATGGCTAGATTCGTACCACATCGGGATTGGGACGAAAACCCTGGGTTGAGCGTTCACTCTATTATCTGTTTTTCCCAGGTTGTGAAGGAGATCATTTGAGCATGCTGATATATAGACTGTCACATAGATCCACATTGTATTGGTCCGTGGCTATTTTTTATCATCTTGTAGCTCCACTGTGTATTTTTCGTGGCTATGATCAGTTCATGTCATGGAGGTATGGATCCACATTGTATCTTTGGTGGCCATATCCTTAGTCAATATTTTTCATGGATCCACAGTGTATTGGTCGACGACCATGCTTTGAGTCATATCGTATTCCGAGCATAGGTATGCCTCATAAATGGAACATAGATTAATACTATTTGATGGTTGTTTGCAGCTTCTTCTAGGTTCTCCAACTCCACACCCTTGCATTAAAGATTTGTAAAGTGATTTCACTATCATTCTCTCTTCTGACCTAACACTTTAGGGGGCATTCTGTTACACATGAAATTTGCACACCTAGGTACCTCACCCTAAGTGTCGTAAAGTGTCATATAAGTGTCTCATACACCTCAACACCATGGAATAACCTATGTCACAATCCCTAGTCAATGTGGAGGAGGGATATATTACATGAATGTCAAAATACCAAGTGCACATGAATTATTATTATTATTCATGAAAAAGAAATTAATTAGGTGAGAGAATCCACCGCACATTTGGTTTCCTATTTTTTAGGGAAGGTGGAGGATCTCATGGATGGTTGAAATATTTCCTCCTTAAAATCCTTGAGAGATATTTCCTCCTTAAAATCCTTAAGAAATATTTTCTCCCTAAATATCTTAGAGATCCCTTTTTTAGTGGATCTCATGAGAGATCCTCTCCATGGTGGTTAAGCCTCCAAATCCTATATAATGAGGGATTTCCATGGAGGAGGAAGGCATGAAAGAGTTTAGAGATACCAAACTTATGATCTCATGAGAAGTGGAGACTTTAGGATATCAAACATATGATTTGGGAGTTTTGTGCAAGGGCTGGACGAGGAGGACTTGGAGAGGCTGCTACGACTTCATCAATGGTTTGTAAGCATCTCTTTTGAGTTCTCATTAATATATATGTGCTTGGCTTGTTTCCTTCAAGTTTGTGTACATTTGCATGGACTTGTCTCTTTGGATAAATTCATATTTAAACTAATCATGGTAGAATAGGAAGTATGCTTTGTCTTTGTTGTTTATTGGATTGCAAGACTTGTTGAAAGACTTGGAGATCAAGCCCAACTTGGATTGAGCGAGGACAAACTTCGTAAAAAGGTACTCATACTTTCTTCCTCTTCTCTATTGACTAACTTAGCTATGTTTAAAGGAAAGTCAGTGTTCAATGTTAACACTTTTCTGTCTTGGTCATAGGGGTCTAAGATCCAAGAGAAAATTCACCTGTCCGCAGAAGAATTTTTCTACAACAATTATCTTAACTAATACCTCTCATTTGTTTAGATTGATATATTTTATTAGTATTATCAATGTTTATGAAAAAACAATGAAATAGAATAAAAAATGCAATCCTAGTAGCCTCAATATTCTCATCATCAAATTATCTTACCTAATGCCCTTCATTTGTTTATATTGATATATTGTATTTGTGTGATGTCTAAATTATAAAAAATTGAATTACTAAAAAAACTATTAAGACTTATCTTTCATATGTACAATTATTATGAACTATCCTCCACAAACCATATCGTTTTACCATTTTCTATGAAAATGAATTTTAAATTATTGTTCCTACCAAAGTGGTTTTTATATAACTTTTTGTTCTTTGGATCATACGTTTTGTTGTTTTCTATGAAATTGGATTTTAAAAATATTTTTAAATTATTGTTTACTATCAAAGTGGTTTTTATATAGGTTTTTGTTCTTTGGATGAGTGTCACACGAGGATTTAGAGAACTTTAATGTTTCGCATAAATGACAATAGGAAGCTTATAATCTAGAAGTTGTCAATTGAAATATTGCGATAAGTTCCTTGTTTATGATCATTAATTAAAGAGCGGCTTCCATAAACCTTGGATCCAGATTTTTGTTGTTGCTTCTTCGTTTAAGTTATCATTAGAGTATAGCTCATATATCATAACTATTTTTTTTTTTTGCCAAGATTCAAACTATGTTATCTTTCTCCGCATATCATACATATCGTTGGCTCATTCTCTAATTGGGAATGAGAGACATTTCCGGAGTGAGACTTTGGACAAAAAAAAATTTCATAACCAAGGGTGTAAAGATAACATTTATGGGATGATACACATTTGACATTGAGATCACATAATGCGAGATTCATCAATGCTTTGAGCAAAACTTCATTGGTGTGACTAGTACACTCATTGGCAATAGCTTGGCCAAAATTGGAAATGGAAATGGAAGTGCAAGATTGTTTGATGTCTTTATGCAAATGTTCCCACCAAGGGGAATAGATGCCCTGGAAATTGTGTGTGCCATAAACAACTATATCATCATCATCCTAGTTATGAGAGTCTTGGAGATTGCAAAGTTGATCATTCCAATAAGAGAGACATTGGTATTACCGAATGGAGTCATGGACATCAAAATAGAGTGCATGGCTAGTAACTTGTTGGTTAGTCGCAAGATTAGGAGGGTCTTCAACTCTAAGTTGAAGAGAAGATTTCACTTTAGGTGTTTTTTCGAGTATGAAGGATCACATCCTATCACTGAGAGGGGGGGGGGGGTGAATCAGTGACACAACAATTATATCAAATTTTCATGTATTAATGCAAACAAAATTTTAACACAATATTTTATCGTGGAACCCAAATGGGAAAACCATAAACTCTTTTCTATTAACTGCAAAATTTGTTTTACATGTTACATAGAAGGAAGATGTACTTCCTCTTTGATCAACACCAACTGATCAAGATGCACCCACACCCTAGTTTACCAACACCAACTGGTAGGAGGCTACAACACCCTGTTTAGTCAGTTATAACTGACAAGGAAGCACCAACTCCCTCCGTAAGCACCAACTTGCCCTTGCACCACCCAACCACCCTTAATGCATAGGTATTAGCTTTTCTTCCTGGAATCTGCTTCAACTTTTGATCTTTTGATATGGACTGCAGAGACACATTCTTCTCACCACTTTTTCTCTTTTATGTACTCTTCAAACGGGTGTGAAATTTAAAACATCATGTCCCTTTATTTGAACCATTGTACCTTTTCATTTAAAATGATAAACTAAACTTTAATTAATACCATTTTTCCTTTTTATTCTTTATTCATATTTTCATGACTTATTCTCTTTTAATCATATCTGTGTATCGGTTCATTTTACCGTGAAGGTTTTTCATAAATTGATCACAGTCATGGATCAATTTAATCCTTTATACTCGATATCAAATCTCTTTTACTTCACAGAGACCAGATTCGGTGGAAGTGCTTCCTTAGAGCCATTTCACATGACCGTGCGTTACATAACCACTGGCTCAACAATTTCGGCAACACATTACACTATGCAATTTCAAACCTCTTTACCATATGACCAATGGCAGTGACCTCACGCTTTAGGCAATTATACCAAATAAGCATTTGAGCACTTCTCAGTTGAATGCCCACGATTCATCCTCCTGACGAAATAGACGGCTGACGGGGTTTCGGTGTTTAGACATTCGAGTCTTTGTGATTTCACACTTTACTAAACTCATGATCACAAAATCGCCGAAACAATCGGACGGTTCAAATTCCCCATTAAGATGGACGATTGATGGGGTTTCGACGTTTTAGGCATTCAAATCTTCGTGACTTCCACTTTAATAATTCCCGATCACGAAATTTCCGGTCAGATCGGACGTGTCATATTATCCATGAAGATGGATGGAAGTTGGTTCTTTGGCGTTTTGCTCATCGGGTCTCATGACCTTCAAAAACTCGAAAATCCCGATTAGGATATCGCTGAAATAATCAGACGACTCACATTTGTTTTGCGAAGACAAATCAATGGTTTATATTTGATCCTTACATTTCTTAATCCGACAGCCAGGGATTAATCAAGCATTGAGATGGATGGCTGCCAGGATTTCAGAACATTGGGCAAGTGCTGTGGTGAAAAACTCCTAGTATGGCATCGCCAAAACGATCGGATGGTTCATGTATGATCTCGCCAAAATGATCAGACGGTTCAAGTTTTATTTCATGGAAATAGATTGACGGTCCATAGCCTTGGTGATCCGATGACTGACGGGGTTTCAACATTCCTGTGATAAAGGGGGGTCGACGCTCCAACTCCCAGTATCCGAAATTCCGCTCTCGTCGGATCGACGATCCATGTCGCTCCTCCTTTGCTTTGAATCTAACAGTCCACGTCGCTCCTCCTCCTAAGCTTTTGGAGCTTTGACTTTCGGGGTTTTGAGAAAACCTCATCATTGATCTTATGCCATGCTTATCCTATCCTTCCACTTTGATATGATCCGATGGCTGCTGAGGCTCTCGAAGCAGATCAACGGTCGACAACTTCCTCCGTGCATCTATGCTGGATCTAATAGCCCATGGCTATTTGTTCCTTTTGTCTCCAACAATCTCTACCATCCATCGAGATTATCGATGGCTCCTTTCTCTGAACTCGACGCTAGACCTTCTAATCTTAACTCAACTCTCGTTCTTCATCTGAGCTCTTTCAAGCCTCTATCCCTCCTGAGATTGATTCATAGGAACATTGTTGATCCTATCGTGATCAACAATAATCACGAATTTCTTCTCCTACCTGATATACTTGTTGACATCAATGACAATCTCAACTGTGGTAATTCATCATTAACAACAGATCATCAATTCGACTGTTGACATCAATGACAATCTGTCCAACAATCTCCCCCTTTGTCATTGAGGGCAACAGACTAACTTCATACTGAAATCTCCCCCTGTGATGATGCTTTCCTCTTATGAGGCTTTTTTTTTATGAAGTTTATCTTCCCCTTTGACATCAATGGTAAAGGGTTTCTTCTCCTATGATCTGTCTGTATAAGTACTTTTATGACCACTGGTAACACTTCCTGCTATCACACTTTTTCTATCATAACTGAATGACTCCTTCTGTCGTTGATTTCTATCTCCCCCTGAATAGGTGCCAACTGATGCATTATTTTCTTGAGAGATTTAGGTAGGAAGAAGGATTAATCCCAATTTTTGCCTAAGATATTCAAATACATCTTTGCTTAAGGGTTTTGTAAAAATATCTGCCACCTGTTCTTGTGTTGGAACATATTCCAATTTAATGTTCTTATTTTCAGCCTATCTCTTAGATAGTGGTACTTTATGGGAATGTGTTTCGATTTTGAGTGCTGAACAAGATTCTTAGATAGACTTATCACGCTTGTATTATCACAATGGATAGTTGTGGGTTCTTCAAATACTATTTTGATGTCTTGTAGAGTTTGTTTCATCCATTCCACTTGTGTGCAACATTCTGCTGCTGCAATATACTCAGCTTTAGTGCTAGACGGAGAAATTGAGGATTGTTTCTTTCTTATCCAAGCAACTAGTGATTCTCCCAAAAAGAATGCTCCTCCACTCGTACTTTTTCTGTCATCTACACTTCCTGCCCAATCAACATCTGAATAGGCTTTTAATGTAAATGAGTCCTTGCTAGGGTACCATAAACCAAGATCTATGGTTCCTTTCAAATATCTAAAGATTTTTTTTACAGCTTGAAAATGGCTCTCCTTAGGTTCTGCTTGGAATCTAGCTACCATCCCAACATCTTGCTTGACATCAGGTCTCGAAGCTGTTACAGAGAGAAAACTGCTAATCATTGATTTGTAGTGTTTTGGATCTATAGCTTTGGACTCATCATTCTTGCTTAGTTTGCATCCAACTGTCATAGGTGTACTAACATGTTTGCAATCCTCTAACTGGAATCTGTTAAGCACATCCTTAACATATTTAGAGTGATGGATAAAGACTCCCTTTTTGGACTGTATTATTTGTAATCCAAGGAAGAAATTTAGTTCTCCAAGCATAGACATTTCAAATTCTTTCTGCATCATCTTAGCAAAGTCTTCACTCATTTATATTATTACTACCAAATATGATATCATCAACATACACTTCCATAATGATCAAGTTATTACCATCAATTTTGCAATAAAGATTGTTGTCTGTTGATCCCCTTTTGAGGCCTTGTTTTTGTAAATAAGAGTCTAGCCTTGCATACCATGCTCTGGGTGCTTGTTTTAATTCATACAGTGCCTTCTTTAATTTACAAACATAGTCTTTTTTATTAGTTATTTGGAACCCATCTGGTTGCTCAATATAGACTTCCTCTTCTAAATTTCCATTGAGAAATGCTGATTTGACATCCATTTGGTACACTTTAAATTTTCTGTAGCTGGAGAAAGCTAAGAACATCCTAATTGCCTCTAATATGGCTACAGGTGCAAATGTTTCTTCATAGTCTACTCCTTCAACCTGAGCATAACCTTTGCATACTAATCTGGATTTGTTCTTGATTACTTGCCCATCTTCATTCATTTTATTTTTATATACCCATTTAGTTCCAATAACATTTTTATCTTTTGCTCTAGGAACTAGTTCCCAAGTTTGATTTCTTTCAATTTGATCCAATTATTCATTCATATATTTAACCCAGTTCTCGTCTTTACATGCCTCTTTGATTGAACTTGGCTGAATATGTGACAACAATGCTAATTCTGTTTGATACAGTAGTTGCCTTCTTGTTTGCACTCCATCATTCATATCTCCAATAATCTGTTCTTCGGGATGATTTTTTTGAATAATTCTTGAGGGCGTCTTTGTATCTCTTCTTGGGAATTCTTCTCTTATATCTCCATCTTCACTATCTTCTTCACTTTCACTGGTATCCATATCATCTTCTTCCCTTTCTTTTTCATTCTCTTCTACTTCTTCTAGTTGTGTGATGAATGTCTCATCATCATCTTCATCTTTATTTTTAGATATGGTCTCTTGATTTTTGATCCTTATCGTTTTTAGATCATCTACCTTGACATCTGCACTTTCAACAATCTTATGTGATCTAATATCGTAGCATCTGTATGCCTTCTTGTTTGAAGCATATCCAAGAAAAATACCTTCATCAGATTTGGCATCAAATTTTCCAAGACTCTCATCTAATCTTTTGATGTAGCATTTACTTCCAAAGACTCTGAAGTATTTCACTGATGGAGCTCTTCCAAACCATAGTCCATAAGCAGTTTTATCACTATTAACCCTTAGCTGACCTCTTTTCAATATGTATACAACTGTGCTTATAGCTTCCCTCCAATATCCATCTGACAATTTTGCTTCATTGAGCATAGTCCTTGCAACCTCCTGAACTGTTCTGTTCTTTCTTTCAACAATCCCGTTTTGTTGAGGTGTTCTGGCAGCAGAGAATTATCTTTTTATTCCATGAGTTTCACAGAAGACACCAAACTCTTTTGAGGTGAATTCACCACCATTGTCTGATCTAAGACATTTGATTTTTGTCTCCCTTTTATTTTCAACAAGGGTTTTAAAGGTTTTGAATTTGTTGATTGCTTCTGATTTTTCTTTGAGAAAACATATCCAACTCATTCTAGTAAATTCATCAATGAACAACATAAAGTAAAACTCTCCTTGTAGACTCTTGGTTCTCATAGGTCCACATAGGTCAGTGTGAACAAGCTCTAAAGGTTTAGAGGTTGTGTATTTTTTTTTTTTGAACCTTACCCTAGTTTTCTTCTCTAGTTGACAGTATCTACACATAGCATTTGAGGGTTTTATGATTTTTGGCAAGTTTCTTACTGCACCAAGGTTGTTGACTTTCACAAGATTGTCAAAGTTAATATGCCCCAACCTCCTATTCCATAGCCAACTTTCATTTACAGAATTTATATGACACTCCTCATTCAATTTTGCATCTAGTATATATACATTTTCAGGAGTTCTAGGAGCAGTACCAACTAATTTTCTTGTGTCTTCTCTCCTAATCTCACATTTTTGGGAATCAAAGATGCAGAAGTATCCCTGATCATAGGTTTGACTGACACTTAATAAACTAGGCTTCAATTTATCGACAAGTAGTACATTGCTAGCTTTGTCTTTTCCCAAGCTCACAGTGCATTTCCCAAGTATGTTACTTGAAGCATTATCACCAAATGTAACTTTAACTTTTTGTTTATGTAAGTCTAAAAACTTGTCCTTGTTATCTGTCATATGTTTCGAGCATCCACTGTCAACATACTAGAGATCCTTTTCATCTTGAGTTTTTAGGGCAATAAGACATTCGCTTTTTGATGTTTTTACTCTCCAAAGTTTCTTCTGCTCTCTAATGAACTTGGGTTGTTATGAGACTTCCATTAGTATGCAATTAATGACTTTATGTCCATGATTATGACATCTGAAGCATTGCAAGTCCCTTTCTTGTAGAGGTTCAAAGGAGTTATAGTTTCTTCTCTTAACTCGATTTGCTGCTTGTTTATCCTTAATGATATAATTCTTAACCTTCAATTTTTTCTTTCTATATGCTCTACAATTTATAGCTTTGTGTCCAAAATCAGAGTATGAAAAGCAATAACCAGGAAAAATGCAAGGATACATATTTTGGTAAAACTTCTTTGGGATTGTCTTGCCTTCTTTCCTGATGGGTGGAGGTAATTTTCTGGAGTTCTGATCATTACTTATCTTCTCTTCATTTTTCTTCTTGAATGTACTGCGAAGAATAACCTGGCTTTCCTTTTGAGAATAACCTATTCCATTTTTATTTCCAGAATCCCTTTGCGCTGTAATAATATTATCTAATATTTTAGAGCTATTTTCAGATTTTGTTTGAATGACTTTTGCATCTAGCTCCTTTTTGAGATGAACTATTTTTGCCTCCATCCTTTCAACAGTTATTTGTTTTTCTTCAAGAGACTTTTCCAAACTTTCTTTAGTCTTATTTGTTTCTAAGATTTGTTTTTTCAGACTGTTCATAAGTTTTTCCATCTCCTTTTCTTCTTATTCATATTTTTCTTTCTGTTCAACTACAAAAATTTTCAACTGTCTATATCTGGTTTTGTATTTTCTTAATTCATCTAAGGCACTGAGAAGTTCTTCCTCCATATTAACTTCTGCTTCATCTTCTAACTCTTTCTCATGTTTAATTTTTTCTATTTCATTAGATTCTTCAATACCTAAGAAAAGGACTTCATCATCATCAGATTCATTGTTGTCACTAGACTGTGACGAGCTGTTGTCTTCTTCTTTTGAGTAGAAATTCTTTTTCCCTCTGTAGAAATTTTTCTTGTAGTTGTGTTTTTCCTTTTTCTAGTATTGTTTGTTTTTGTTTTCTTTCTCTTCAGGGTCCTCCTTGGGATAGGGACACTTGGATGCGAAATGACCAACTTTTCCACAATTAAAACATTTGAAAGGAAGCTTGCCTTTGTATTTCCCTGATCCTTTCTGAAGTTTTCTAATGAAGTTGGCTTCTTCCACATCAGATTCTTCATGATGAAATGATTGAGGTTTTTTCTTTTGATTTATCTTTGCCTTGAGTGCTTTGAAAGCTGTTTCATCTTTTGTTGATTTATTATTTCCTGTTCTCATCTCATATGCTGTAAAAATTCCATGGAGCTAGTCTACTGCGAGTGAGCTTAGATCGGATCTATCTTCAATTGAGGAAATCTTTGCATCATATCTCATCGATAATGACCTTAGTGTTTTTTGTACAATGGGTTTATCTGTAACTTCTTCTCCTGCTTCTCTAATTGAGTTGACCACTTCATCTACCCTATGAAAGTACTCAACAATATTTTCTTCTTCTTTCATTTTCAGGTTTTCAAATTGAGTTCTATAGGTCTGTAGTTTGGATTCCTTGACTTTGTCATATCCTTCATATACGACCTCCAATTTGTCCCAGATTTCTTTGGCCGATTTGCAATGCATAACTTTCAAACATATAGAGTTAGTCAACCCTGCTAGAATACCATTAATTGCTCTTGAGTTACCATTACAGATTTTCTTCCCTCCAGAGTCTTTGGGTGGAGCAGTTGGTGCAATGTAACCGTCTACAACAGATTGCCAGATATCAAAACCAAGACCGTCTTCACATGACCGTGCGTTACAAAACCACCGGCTCAACAATTTCGGCAATACATTACACTCTGCAATGTCAAACCTCTTTACCATATGACCAATGGTGGTGACCTCACGCTTTAGGCAATTAGACCAAATGAGCGTTTGAGCACTTCTTAGTTCAACACCCACGATTCATCCTCCTGACGAGATAGACGAATGACAGGGTTTCGACGTTTAGACATTCGAGTCTTCGTGACTTCACACTTTACTAAACTCACGATCATGAAATCACCAAAACAATTAGACGGTTCAAATTCCCCACTGAGATGGACGGTTTACGGGGTTTCGACATTTTAGGCATTCAAATCTTCGTGACTTCCACTTTCAGAATTCCTGATCACGAAATTGCCGATCAGATTGGACGTGTCATATTCTCCATGAATATGAACAGTCGTAGGTTCTTTGACATTTTTCTCATTGGGTCTCATGACCTCCAACAACTCAAAAATACCGATTAGGATATCGTTGAAATGATCGGACGACTCACATTTGTTTTGCGAAGACAGATCAACGGTTTATATTTGATCCTTACATTTATTAATTCGACGGCCAGGGATTAATCAAGCGTTGAGATGGATGGCTGCTGGGATTTCAGAACATTGGGTGAGTGCTGTGGTGAAAAACTCTTGGTATGTCATCGCCGAAACGATCAGACGGTTCGTGTATGATATCGCCAAAATGATCAGACGGTTCGAGTTTTATTTCACGGAAATAGATCGACGGTCCATAGACTTGGTGATCCAATGACTAACGGGGTTTCAACATTCCTGTGATAAAGGGGGGTCGACGCTCCAACTCCCGGTATCCGAAATGCTAATCTCATCAGATCGACAATCCATGTCACTCCTCCTTTGCTTTGAATCTAACAGTCCACGTCGCTCCTCCTCCTAAGCTTTTGGAGCTTCGGCTTTCAAGGTTTTGAACAAACCTCATTGTTGATCTTATGCCACGCTTATCCTATCCTTCCACTTTGATATGATCCGATGACTGTTGAGGCTCTTGAAGCAGATCAATGGTCGAAAAATTCTTCCGTGCATCTATGCTGGATCTAATGGCCCATGGATATTTGTTCCTGTTGTCTCCAACAATCTCTACCATCCATCGAGATTATCGATGGCTCCTTTCTCTGAACTCGACGCCGACCTTTATGAGCTTAACTCAAATCTCATCCTTCATCTGATCTCTTTCAAGCCTCTATCCCTCCTAAGATTGATTCATAGGAACATTGTTGATCCTATCGTAATCAACAATAATCACAAATTTCTTCTGCTACCTGATATACTTGTTGACATCAATGACAATCTCAACTGTGGTAATTCATCATTAAAAACAGATCATCAATTCGATTGTTGACATCAATGACAATCTATCCAAGAATCTCCCCCTTTGTCATTTAGGGCAACACACTAACTTCATATTGAAAGCTCCCCCTGTGATGATGCTTTCCTCTTATGAGGATTTTCTTTTTATGAAGTTTCTCTCCCCCTTTGACATCAATGGAAAAGGGTTTCTTCTCTTATGATCTATCTGTATAAGTAATTTTATGACCACTGGTAACACCTCCTGCAATCACACTTTTTCTGTCATAACTGAATGACTCCTTTTGTCGTTGATTGCTATCTCCCCTTGAATAGGTGCCAACTGATGCATTATTTTCCTGAGAGATTTAGGTAGGAAGAAGGATTACTCCCAATTTTTTCTCGAGATATTCAAATACATCTCTGCTTAAGGGTTTTGTAAAAATATCTGCCACCTGTTATTGTGTTGGAACATATTCCAATTTAATGTTCTTATTTTCATCCTGACCTCTTAGATAGTGGTACTTTATGGGAATGTGTTTCGATTTTGAGTGCTGAAAATGGTTCTTAGAGAGACTTATCACGCTTGTATTATCACAATGGATAGTTGTGGGTTCTTCAAATACTATTTTGATGTCTTGTAGAGTTTATTTCATCCATTCCACTTGTGTGCAACATTCTTCTGCTACAATATACTCAGCTTCAATGATAGACAGAGAAATTGAGGATTGTTTCTTGCTTATCCAAGCAACCAATGATTCTCCCAAAAAGAATGCTCCTCCACTCGTACTTTTTATGTCATCTACACTTCTTGCCCAATCAACATCTGAATAAGCTTTTAATGTAAATGAGTCCTTGATAGGGTACCACAAACCAAGATCTATGGTTCCTTTCAAATATCTAAAGATTCTTTTTACAACTTGAACATGGCTCTCCTTAGGTTCTACTTGGAATCTAGCCACCATCCCAACAACTTGCTTGACATCAGGTCTGGAAGATGTTACATAGAGCATAATGCCAATCATTGATCTATAGTGTTTTGGATCTACAGCTTTGGACTCATCATTCTTGCTTAGTTTGCATCCAACTGTCATAGGTGTACTAACAGGTTTGCAATCCTCTAACTGGAATCTCTTAAGCATATCCTTAACATATTTAGACTGATGGATAAAGACTCCCTTTTTGAACTGTATTATTTGTAATCCAAGGAATAAATTTAGTTCGCCAAGCATAGACATTTCAAATTCTTGCTGCATAATCTTAGCAAAGTCTTCACTCATTTTTATATTATTACTACCAAATATGATATCATCAACTTACACTTCCACAATGATCAAGTTATTACCATCAATTTTTCAATAAAGATTGTTGTCTGTTGATCCCCTTTTGAGGCCTTGTTTTTGTAAATAAGAGTCTAGCCTTGCATACCATGCTCTGGGTGCTTGTTTTAATCCATACAGTGCCTTCTTTAATTTACAAACACAGTCTCTTTTATTGGTTATTTGGAACCCATCTGGTTTCTCAATATAGACTTCCTCTTCTAAATTTCCATTGAGAAATGCTGATTTGACATCCATTTGGTACACTTTAATTTTTCTGTAGCTGGAGAAAGCTAAGAACATCCTAATTGCCTCTAATCTGGCTACAGGTGAAAATGTTTCTTCAGAGTCTACTCCTTCAACCTGAGCATAACCTTTGCATACTAATCTGGCTTTGTTCCTGATTACTTGCCCATCTTCATTCATTTAATTTTTATATACCCATTTAGTTCCAATGCCATTTTTATCTTTTGGTCTAGGAACTAGTTCCCAAGTTTGATTTCTTTCAATTTGATCCAATTCTTCATTCATATATTTAACCCAGTTCTTGTCTTTACATGCCTCTTTGATTGAGATTGGCTCAATATGTGACAACAATGCTAATTCTGTTTGATACAACAATTGTCTTCTTGTTTTCACTCCATCATTCATATCTCCAATAATCAGTTCTTCGGGATAATTTTTCTGAATAATTCTTGAGGGTGTCTTTGTATCTCTTCTTGGGAATTCTTCTCTTATCTCTCCATATTCACTATCTTCTTCACTTTCACTAGTATCCATATAATCTTCTTCCCTTTCTTTTTCATTCTCTTCTACTTCTTTTAGTTGTGTGTCAAATGTCTCATCATCATCTTCATCTTTATTTGTAGATATGGTCTCTTGAGTTTTGATCCTTATTGTTTTTAGATCATCTACCTTGACATATGCACTTTCAACAATATTATGTGATCTAATATTGTAGCATCTGTATGCCTTTTCGTTTGAAGCATATCGAAGAAAAATACCTTCATCAAATCTGGCATCAAATTTTCCAAGACTCTCATCTAGTCTTTTGATGTAGCATTTACTTCCAAAGACTTTGAAGTATTTAACTGATGGAGCTCTTCCAAACCATAGTTCATAAGGAGTTTTATCATTATTAACCCTGAGCTGACCTATGTTCAATATGTATATAGTTGTTCTTACATCTTCTCTCCAATATCCATCTAACAATTTTGCTTCATTGAGCATAGTCCTTGCAACCTCCTAAACTATTTTGTTTTTTCTTTCAACAATCTCATTTTGTTGAGGTGTTTTGGCATCAAAGAATTGTCTTTTTATTCCATGAGTTTCACAGAAGACATCGAACTCTTTTGCGATGAATTCACCACCATTGTCTGATCTAAGACATTTGATTTTTGTCTCCCTTTCATTTTCAACAAGGGTTTTAAAAGCTTTGAATTTGTTGAGTGCTTCTGATTTTTCCTTGAGAAAACATATCTAGATCATTCTAGTAAAGTCATCAATGAACAACATAAAGTAAGACTCTCCTTGTAGACTCTTGGTTCTCGTAGGTCCACATAGGTCAGTGTGAACAAGCTCTAAAGGTTTAGAGGTTGTGTATTTTTTTGTTTTGAACCTTACCCTAGTTTGCTTCCCTAGTTGACAATGTCTACACATAACATTTGAGGGTTTTATGATTTTTGGCAAGTTTCTTACTGCACCAAGGTTGCTGACTTTCACAAGATTGTCAAAGTTAATATGCCCCAACCTCCTATTCCATAGCCAACTTTCATCCACTGAATTTATATGACACTCCTCATTTAATTTTGCATCTAGTATATATACATTTTCAGGAGTTCTAGGAGCAGTACCAACTAATTTTCCCGTGTCTTCTCTCCTAATTTCACATTTTGGGGAATCAAAGATACAAAAGTGTCCCTGATCATCCACCTTGACATCTTCACTTTCAAAAATATTATGTGATCAAAGATTGTAGCATCTGTATGCCTTCTTGTTTGAAGCATATCCAAGAAAAATACCTTCATCATATCTGGCATCAAATTTTCCAAAACTCTCATCTAATCTTTTGATGTAGCATTTACTTCCAAAGTATTTGAAGTATTTCAATGATGGAGCTCTTCCAAACCATAGTTCATAAAGATTTTTATCAATATTAACCCTTAGCTGACCTATGTTCAATATGTATACAACTGTGCTTACAGCTTCCCTCCAATATACATCTGACAATTTTTCTTCATTGAGCATAGTCCTTGCAGCCTCCTGAACTGTTCTGTTCTTTCTTTCAGCAATCTTGTTTTTTTGAGGTGTTTGTTAGGACCATATATTGTACCCTTTTTGCCCATATTTTTTTGCCATGATTATACCCTTCATCACCTATATTTAGACTTATATTATCATTCCACTTGATC
>JASDQU010736352.1:56888-82264 GCA_032191745.1 Picea mariana | reverse complement strand
TGTTCTCTGATTGCAAGATAGTTGTTCTTTCCCATTGCAATGATGCTTTAAAATGTAATCCAGGATTCTTAAGTTAGCTATAAGAATTGCAGTTAGGGAGATTTCTTTCTTGTGATCTAATTCAGAACTTCAGTTCACTTCAGCAATTATAGATAGGATGATTTCTTTACTACAACACTAAATGCCTTTGTAATTGAGCATATACAGTGCGTGGCTATCTTTGAAACAAAAGACTTCCCTGGGTTGATAATTTATGTTTCACTTGGTTGTTTGAAATTAATTAAGCAATTATAGTGACCAACAGTGTTCTAGCAACAAAGAATTGTCTTTTTATTCCATGAGTTTCATAGAAGACATCGAACTCTTTTGAGGTGAATTCACCACCATTGTCTGATCTAAGACATTTGATTTTTGTCTCCCTTTCATTTTCAACAAGGGTTTTAAAGGTTTTGAATTTGTTGAATTTCACAATATTATCAAAGTTAATATGACCCAACCTCATATGCCATAGCCAACTTTCATCTACATAATTTATATGACACTCCTCATTCAATTTTTCATCTAGTATATATACATTTTCAGGAGTTCTAGGAGCAGTACCAACTAATTTTCCAGTGTCTTCTCTCCTAATCTCACATTTTTGGGAATCAAAGATGCAGAAGTATCCCTGATCATAGGTTTGATTGACACTTAATAAACTAGGCTTCAATTTATTGACAAGTAGTACATTTATATCTTTGTCTTTTCCCAAGCTCACAGTGCCTTTCCCAAGTATGTTACTTGAAGCATTATCACCAAATGTAACTTTACCTTTTTGTTTCTTTAAGTTTAAAAACTTGTCCTTATTACCTGTCATATGTTTCGAGCATCCACTATCAACATACCAAAGATCCTTTTCATATTGAGTTTTTAGGGCAATAAGACATTCACTTTTTGATGTTTTTACTCTCCAAAGTTTCTTATGCTCTCTAATGAACTTGGGATGTTCTGAGACTTCCATTAGTCTGTAATTAATGGCTTTATGTCCATGATTATGACATCTGAAGCATTGTAAGTCCCCTTCTTGTAGAGGTTCAAAGGAGTTATAGTTTTTGCTCTTAACTCGATTTGTTGCTTGTTTATCCTTAAGGATATAATTCTTAACCTTCAATTTTTTTTTCTTCTATATTCTCTACAATTTATAGCTTTGTGTCCAAAATTAGAGCATGCAAAGCAATAACCAGGAAAAATGCGAGGATACCTATTTGGCCCTTATCTATCCCATGATGAATCGTTGATAGATGATGTATTCATCATTAGGCTCCTTAGTATATGCTCATTGGTGACAATATCTATCATCGATAGGTTGATACTTTATTGCATCATTTTGTCACTCGCGATGAGGTAGAGAAACTCTTAGATGCCTCCCATAGGTATGCTTGTAGTAATCACCTTTCCAAGATGGATACCACCCAAAATATTGTCCACACATGTTATTTTTTGCCTGATCTCTTTTCTGATTATATTGAGGTAGTTAAGCATTGTACTGACTGTTAACTCTATGCCCCTAAGGCATTAGCGCCTCTAGATTTGTTGCACCTTGTTTTCACCATATGACCTTTTTGCAAATGGAACATTACTTTAATGGAGTGTAACCCTCCTTCTACTAGTGGTCATAAATACATCATTTTCCATTGATTATTTCATGAAATGGGTTGAAACCGTGCCAAATGTCAATAATATTTTTGTTAATGCAGCTCATTTCTTTTTCTATCATGTCATTACTCAATTTAGTGTCCCAAAGCAATTGGTTTCTAACTATGTCCATCATTTTGAAGATGAAACCGACACAAGATAAATTTGATGTGAGGTCTTGAGCACTAATATTCATACTCTTATTATTTTCATGGGAATGTAAAAGTTAAGGTTTTTAATAAAATCCTTAAAACCATGCCCCAATGGACCATGAATAAGCACAAGACCAACTAACATCACATGCTCTTCCAAAAATTATGGTCTTATAGGAAATCAACTATAATAGACACTATATTTACACCTTTTCATCTCATCCATGGTGAGCAGGCAACCTTAACAATCAATTACCAAATCTCCTCCCTTCATTTAGCTCTTGAACCCCTCCCTAATACCCCTTCCTTAAAACATGGATTAGTGAATTTGGAAAGTGACAATGAAGATCATTGCATCACCTTACAATCTATTGAAAGGACCAAGACACATTCTAAGGCTCAATATGACTGTAAGTTTCACCCTCGTGTCTTCCACGAAGGGGATCTAGTCCTTGTGTATGATCAATCCCATCATATCTTAGGTTGAGGAAAGTTCAAATCATTATGGAAGTGACCTTACATTGTCAAACAATGTCTAGGAAAGGGGGCATATTTTCTTGCGAGGCCCAAAGGGGAACTTCTCCCTAACCCTTAGAATGCACTCTATATAAAGAAGTTTTACCCTTGATCCTTTCTTGTAGAGAGTTATTTCATCTTGTATATAAATTATATACGTTTTTTTCCTTTTATAGTAGTTGCATATTATACATTATCTTCTTTCATCATTTATATGGCCCCCTTTCTCAGTTGCTACATCGGTTGTGCTGACAGTGCGAGTCATTACACGTGGAATCTTCCCTTGACAACTTGGGACATATTTACCCTTTTGTATACCCTTTTCCACTCTTGTGATATTTGCGTTTGATTTTCCACCAATAACCAAGTTGAATATGATGTTGTGATTGGTTTGTTAGCTTATGCTATTGAGTATTGCATTTGTGACCTTTGTGTTTGTCTTGATTCCCAACTTCTTGTCATGCAATTGAACAACGCTTATCATGTGTATAACCCAAGCCTTTTTAGAAAATATTTACGAGTTAAAATTTCGGTGCAATCTTATGAATCAATTTCATTTAACCATGTTCTCTAAAGCCAAAATAATTTCATATATACCATTGCAAATAACATTCCAGATTGGAATTTAAGAAGATGATTTTTGCATTCACATCTAATATACAAGGCATCATCATATAAAAATAACAATATGCATTCATATTTTCTTAACACATGTCATTTAAAAAAAACTTCATCCATAGTGAATATGTATATACCCCCCCACACACATACACAAATTCCACTCTAAAACCATTTCATGCCAATTGCATGTTACATAAAAAACTAAGGTCATAGTGCTCGGCTACCCCTAACTAATCATCCCTACCATCACTATCTAATGGAGGGTCTCAAGCCAAGGGTATCATGTCACCAATAGGAAAATATATGACACATTGATTAGCCATCACTTCCCTCCACGAGATTGGGTGCCACTTAGGTGGTACTCTGATATAGGCCCCTACATCAACATCATCCAAATCATGAAATTCATACTCGAATACCCCTCATAGTAACTGGTACATTCACTAACAAATGTTATCCATCATTTGATGCTTAGATTGTTTAGGTTCACCTCTCCACATTTGCCCTGACAAGCTCAGGTCACCATGCTCAACCCACCCCCATCGATATGAATGGTCAACTAGACTCACCGACACAATATATACAAACACATATAACAAACGATTAATATTGTCTATTGAAATATTATACTCTTTGTAATTAAATGAAATAAAAAAATACTTACCATCTAGGATCTAGGCCTATCCAGGGGGTAGGGGAAGCTCTATATCACCTTGATAATTCATTCCCTCATACAATTAATCTTCAATGTGAATAAACAAATGATCCCAATGTGAAAATAAATCTAGGTGAAACACATTCCACACACCCCAAATCCCTCCCCATATCAACAACTACCCCCCATCAATGCATACACATGTCTTAAGGATCTCCATCTTGGATACATACATGGGGACAAATGGCATGCATCTTCTCAAAGAAGAAATCACATAGAAATGCTCCAAAGGAAAAATTACCTCAAGTTTTCCTATGAAAGGAGGTCAATTTTTTCCTCATGGCCATTAGTAATATTCAGGCCCACCCATAGCAGGTCTTAGACAATATTCTCTCTGTGATCATCATCAAACCTCTTGATATCTCGTGTTGGGCACAAATCTCCACTATCTGAACCATCGTTTCCATAATGGCTCATGTCTCTATGTGTTCTAGATATACTATCTGGATAACACCACATTTTACCCTAGCATGTTGACTGCCATGGGACTCCACCAACTCCTCTAACTTCCTCCCACATAGAAGTACATGCCGAGTTTCTCCAACTATCCCCATAATTAGTAGTGCAATTATAAAATAGATATCTTGGAGAGTCAACACTATATCCTCTCCCTATACCATGAATACAATTATCTCTAGATCCCAATATGATACAATGTGAGATAGGAGAACCTCCCTCACTCTCATCAATGGATTCTCAATGTATTTAAGCAATCCATGATAAGCCAAGGCCCCTCATACTACTTGGTTTCTATTGATATAATTTCGGATGTCTTCAAATTTCCGCTCTCTCCATATCACTCTAAATCTTGACATGCTTGCACAAAACCACCTTTTGTCTATCACATTTTATCTCTTCCCCTCAGGCCAACCAACATGTATATTTTTACCCCTATTACTGCACTCTTAGTGTATATATTTGGTCAAAAATATTCACTAGTCTCGTGAGAGAAACCCTGGGCCAATTTCATGCACTAGAAAATGTAGCTTCTAGGATAGTTTCTATGCTCCTAGCATTGGAACCACCCCCAGTTCTTGGTGGCCATAAAAAAATATGTCTATAGTTTCCCTAGGGTAAAATTAGACCTAATATAAAAAAATAAATCTCTAAAAATCACGACGAGGTTCACATCACTAACCTGGAACTTGCAAAATTGAATTTCATCAATTTGTTTGTCCGCAACGAGCATGCCAAGAGTTAGGGCCTCCCACAACTCTTCAACTTCAACATGTGCATATGATTTTGAATGTGTAGATTTTGTGCTATTTATAGAAAATCCCTAGTTTTTATTCCCCCCCATGTGGCATCATATGAACTCCGATTGACTTTCCATATGCATCATTAGATTCATAATCTAGAGCCCTTCAAAAGGGAGTTTTTTAATTTTTATCACTTTGATACTTCAATCAAACTCCTTTTTTCCACTTAATCATTAAGGAATGTAATTATTTAATTTGACTTTCTATGCACTTGTTTTCCTTTCATAAGCACCTTTATTCTTTGGTATTAGTTGAATTGTGTGCATGGATTCACCATCGAAGCTCTCATATATCTATGGCATGTGGACCTATTCAAGTAACCCTTCTTCACTTGGAATATATCTTAGCATCACTCCTTTGAGTATGTTGCATTGGCCATCCATTCCCCTTGGAATTTCCTATAATACCACCTTCATTTGGGTAGATGGCTTAGCCCATCCATTTCTTTCATTCATCATTTACCTAGTGAAAGATATTTACTTACATGGGTGACCTAGTCTAGTAACCCTTGTTGCATTTTGGCACCCATGTTGTCACATCCTCCTTAGGATTGGGATTCTACATAGTCTACATCTCATATTTAAGACTCATATATCTTTCCTCATCATGTTTACAACCTTACCCTTTGGACGGTTGCATTTTTTGTTGGTATCTCATATGTTGAATTATCACATCTCATAATCCCTACACTCCATCCATATTGTGAGGGTTCTTAATTTTTATACTACTAATCACCAATATTACAATTCATGCTCCTGCCTTTGATTGCTTCCATTTTTAGTTTTCACTTCCAACATTACATTCATCTAGTTGTTTACTGGGGCATTTATCTCCTCACAATCCCCTTATTTTTCCACCCTCTTCAGATTCCTTTTGGATATTTCGTCTCTCGACACATTTCTTATATTATTTGGTGGTACCCTTATCCCTTCATAGTGATATTTAATAAACCTTTGGAACCCCTTTGGAAATACCAGGAGGGTCTTTTGTTCCTTCGACATATGTTTCATTTGTGATAGCATCCCTTTGTTACCCTTGTTTAAAGCATCGTCAATGAGTCACCCTTTTGTCCCAATGAGAATATAATTTCCTCTTGAGTCTTGCTACAATTTACCCTTGTCTCCATGAGTTTCTCACCTCTAGTGTTGTCAAGTTTTGACCTCCATTTGTGTCACTTTTTTCACTAATTTTTCATTGAACAACCTTTTTTCTAGTAATTTACCACTCCTTGTCAAAAATTTTCAATCACTTCCAAGTCAACTTTTCCTTTATTATCTTTATAAGGGAAGTCACAAGTCCATTTATATTTGCCTTCCTGTCATACCATGGTGCTAATCTCTATAATTTATCCTATGATTTCTACCTCGTGTTGGTTTTCAACAGTTCCCTTCTCTCTTGATTCCAACAAACCTTCTCCTATCGACTTCAACACCTATATTCTATGAGTTTGGTTTAGAGGAATATCTATTGTGGGCCCATATTCCTCATTGGTGGGTGACCTTAGACCAAGCAATCATAATCCCCATTGATCCTTGTCTTGGTTATTTCTTATGTGCTCAACTCTAGCTCATTATCACATCATTGATATTCATACACTTGATGGTACAATGGTCCAATTGATTGTACTAGATTCCTCGACATGTGTGAGTTGTATTATCCCTCAGGAGGGAGTTACACTTCAAGTATCTCCCCACATGTTCCAACTACCACATTTGTTTCCAAAGATATAGCTCCATGTTTTGTACTTTGGATGTTGGTTATTGAGAGTTCCTCATATTCCTAGGAGCTAATGGACTTCCCCCTATTGACACCAACACCTTTATTCTAAGGGTTAGTATTACTTCATTGTGTACCTTGGTCCCATTTTTCTCATTGACGGGTTACCTCAGACCATGCTGAGAGAGTTCTTACTGCTCCTGGACTTGGTAGGATCTCACGTTCTTGACTCCAACTCATTATCACATTGTTGAGGTTCCTACATGTATTTCAATGGTTCATCCTTAGTTACAATTCATTGGATTTGAAAAAATCTATTCAATAGTTACTAGAGCCATAAGTTTGAGTATCCCTCTTGACAACTCACTTTAGATAGTGGGAGCCCCTTTCTTTTTTAGTAGGGCCCCTATGGTTGTTTCTTCTACCTCAAGGGGCCTCGATACCTATGTATTTAGGTTAGTTTCACTCTTCATCATGCTTCTATGTTTGTCTTGGCTGATTGGTTCCATACTTGTAAACATGACTATTAATATCATTGTATTGTACTCTAGTGCATGTTCTCCATGATCATACTTTTTTTTGTATTATCACACCATTTTGTCTCATTGGCATGGCCAGTTTATGCCATGGCCCACCATTGTATCATTTGGAGATATCTCACCAAGCACGAGTATGCCTACCATTATCTATTGAGATATTGTACACACATAACTTTTGTGGGACCTTTGTTGACAAGTGGTTCACCTTTCCACTTCCATGGGTCATCCTCCTTCCTTGGACACTTCATTCCCTCCTCGGTCCTTTCAATACTTGGGTAAATAAATTGTGTTGTATTTCCATCATATCATTTTCTTTGAACCTCACACATCAGGAGACAATCAATTATCACCTTAAAAATTCTTACTTGTATTATTTTCAATAGTTATACATGAATATGTCACTATTGGCATGCATAACCCTCATTTATGGCTCCTTTCTACAACCACATGACCTCAACCTTATCAAAATAAACCCATTAAAACCCTGAAATTGAACAAAAATGGACAATATATATATTTACCCTAATATGTACATGTGGATAGTGAAAATATACCCCCCAAAATCTACGTTGCTTCTTCAAATGATGAATTTTGACTGTTTCCAACCCCCTCCAATGTGCCCGAATTGGTATGATGGGATGTTAGTTACATGTCGACCATGTTAAACCCTAATTATTATTTTTAAACATTGATCCAATCATCTTTAACCATTATAAGCAAGACCATGTCAAGGGGGTTATCCACTACACAACTATAAATAAAGCATTTGAGGTCACTCCATCCATCCATCCTCACAAGTAAGGTTATATTGTCGAAATGTCACCAGAATATTGAGGAAATCTTCGTCTTGATTCCATTGTACTAGTCTGCGTACCTTATTTATCCACCAAGGAGGTAGTCACAAGAACACTAAGGAAGCCAAGGGACCATCCCAAGGAAGGGCTTTGGATCCCATTCAAATTCAACAAGCCAATGCATATGTGTTTTTTTCTTTTCCTTTCTATTGTGGTAATAAAGAATATGGATTATTTTAAATCTTAGTGTTCATATTAAGCAACTTTCATTTCAAGTTTTGGATTTTTATATATTATATGACCTAGGATGTGATATATATAAATAGATATATGGTTTGGTTTAAATCCATCACCATTTTTCTATCACTCAACTCACAATTGTTGAGATTAAGGAGGTTTTGTCCACCCTTGTAACCGAAACCCACTAACACTAACCTATATCTGTTACCATGTTGGGCTTCCATCTATATCATTAGGGTAACATAACTAGTTCATGTTTTTCCACTCAAGTGATTTCAATTTTTTTTAACTACCTTGAATATGGACCTGGAAAATATAGATAAGGGTGATCCATTATAATCACTTTACACTCTTATGAAATTCAATTGGTGATCTACATAGTGTATAGGTCTAAAGATAGTGTGAAATTATTTATATATGATATAAGTATTGCTAAAAAAGTGCAGGTTGTAGGGCATCTGATGCATCAAATCCCGTAGCGGCACTTAAAACACATACCTATACACTACATTTTGCAAAGCAAGGGACACCATGAAATATGCTCCCAAACCCCCCGAAGGAGAAATTTTATTAATCAAACCATTCAAGTATGTTACCTTATAATTTACAAATGGTCCCTTATATAATAATAGGTGACCATAACAACCATGTCAAAAAATAGATATTCTGTTCGAACCAAATGCATAACTATCACCATAACTCCCTACAATATCTCCATGAATCTCTCAGTAGATCTCCATCCCTAACTTCTCTCATTTCTCCTCATCTCTAATTTATAGGTAGACTTCTAGAATTAGTCTAACTCATTACAAAGCCATGATATTATTTAGATATTATTCACGATCACAAGTAACATTATTCCTTCCTACTCCCTCTTAACAAATACTTGTGACCCAATCATTTGTCTGGTTCTTTGAACTAGTCTCATCTTCATCTTATTTGTCTTCACTAATCTTTGTCTCCTACAATCTTTGGTCTTCTTCATTATTTGTCCTTGGACTTATTTGTCTTTCATCTTGTACTTGCAAACATAAAAAATGTTGAATTCCATATAAAATATTTACCATCCACCGGAATACATGGGTCTCTAGCCGCTGTATCCGCCAGTTCCCTATGAAACCTTTTCTCGTACATGGTTCATCAACCATTGTTTCATCGCATGTTTGTATACATGTACCTTTTATTCCCCTTTCATCACCATCATCCTCATCCTGGTTTTTGGCTTGCCCATAACCATGCTCTCGATGCTCCTGCATCAGACTACCAAGGAAAAAAAACTTCTTCATGGACTCCTATCCATGAGTTCCTTGTCATCTTGCAAACTTCTATTTCATAGTTCTCTCCATGCAAGTACCCTTTTCATAATTTTCAATTTCCCTTTCATGCTCAACTACTTAAGTCCCTTTTTCATGACTTGAAATCTCTTTGTCTACCTTATATCTTTTGCTAGTCATGGACTGCCTCAAATTACCTGCCAGTTGTGGACTGCCTCAAACAGTGGCTCTACCTAGAGTTGAGCTTCTCCTCCTAACTTTCCACTCTTCATTTCCTTGAACAAGTTCTCTCTCATAACAAGTATTTTCATGAACCATTCCTTACATCAAATTATGGGGGATACATGCATCATTAGTCTTACATCAGGTATATACAATTTCACTTTGGGCTAATCTATCCTTTATAAAAACACGCGAATAATACCCTTTTCAAACATTATTCAAGGACCAACAAAATGCTTAGGGATGTCTCTTTCATGGATTTACTACATCAACACACGATGCTATTTATTCTTTACCTTGCTTTGCTTCCTTCATCTTGCTTCTACTTTGTGTCTTGTGCTTTTCTTCCACTTCTTTTATTTTCCCTTTTTATTCTTTTTGTTCTTGCTGCATCAAAATTTCTTCTTTGTCCTCACCGCTTCTCTTTCACTACTTCATTTTTTATGTCCATTTCATGTGCCATTTTCTTCGTTGTTTTATCCTTCATTGTCCTTTTCTCTTCAATATACTCTTTCTTTTTTCTTCTTTTGTTCATGTCCAGGGGTCCATCTACTTCATCTTTCTTTGTCATCACCTTTATGTGGCATTTTCCTTATACTAAGCCCTTCATTTTTCTATCCATGTTCAATCTCTTGTACCTTCCTTTGAGCCTCAATGTTCTCACCTTATTCATCAACAAGTTTTTATCACCTTGTAAAATACCTCACCTAGGTTGTATCTTCCTTTGAACCTGATCTTTTGGTATTATGGTCCTTATTCACCTTGGACCTCCTATTGACAGGCGGGAAAATTCCCTCTGACAAAAAGGGAAAACTACGCGATCACAAGCCCCAATTAGACACATTTTCATTTGGGACGGTAGTTTTCAACTGATATGTGGGCTCGGTTTTCCACTCAAAATATTTACTCTTCGTAAAGAGACTTAATCAATTAAGCTTTGTTCTAAATGATCCTAGATTTATAGAAAATAAAACTTAACCACTGATCCTATCTCAATCAAGAGCAAAGTTTAATTACACATGTATATATAATGATTGATCCATTAGATTTCAGAAAGAATTATTTATCCAAAGAATATTTAAGCACAACAACTATTGCTGCTAGAAATAGATGGAAACAATTATATCTACACTTTATAATGATAGTTTCAAGATAAATTTAAGTTCCTTTTAAAGCACATTAATAAGAAAAATAAGTCTCATCAACTAAATTCAAGATAATATTTACTCATCTACAACATGTCAAGAATAAACATAGCATATAGATAATTTTCTTGATAACTATCAATTTTAACAACAAAACAAGAACATCAAATAAAAGTAGGTATGATAATTGAATAAGCTCTTAGAAGAAATTCCTCAAGTAGATCAATTGTAAATGCATATACATAGATTTCCATTAATCATAAGAATAATCATAATGATGACTAATGTATCTTCCATTTGATATACTATCATTTGATAAGTTCAAAGACTATGGAAAAAAATTACATAAGACTAAAGTAACATAATCTGCAAATAATTAAAAAAAAATACAATTATCGCAACTTCACATTGGTCATAGATGAACTCGTCAAAAGATAGGGTTTTCAAAATTTAATTCAAACTAATAAAAATAGAAGTCCAATTCTTCAATTTCCAACCCCCTTTCCCTTTCTCAAACAATATATAGGAATTAAAGATTCAAAAACTAATGCCAATTTCCTCTTTTTGTTTCAACTGACTTGCTATAGGTGTCAACTTTGATTTTCCAATTGATATCATAGAGAGATATCATCCTTGCTAGAAACACCTTCTTTTTTTATTTTTTTGTCTTGCTCTTGAACATGTGTTTCTCATAGGGTAAATTTCTCCAACATTGGTGAAACCAATGGTGGGTGAGGAATGTCTTCATTTAACTTACACCGATAATTTTTTTTGGTGATTTCTTCATATTTTGATTTAAAATTTGACGAAAAAACATCAATGGACTTGGAGCATCCTTCTAGTCAAGTGATGAATTTATTGACAACATCCACATTCTATAAATTTGATTGTGATTTGATTTATCAGTGAGCTTATCTGTTGATTTACATCTGCAAGGAAATTGGACAAGGGTATTGATTGACCAAGGAACTGCACATGGGGCATTTCATAATCTTTAATGATGTATATAGCTAGATCCCACATATCTAAATAACTTTTGCTGGTTTCTTTGATCAAATCTTTTGAAAACAAACAATTGATATGTCGAGAATCCAACAAACCTTGTATATGTATTTTCTCTTCTTCAGTCATTATAAAATAATCTTTAGGTAAATTGATTCCTTTTGTTTCCCATATCTTCAAATCATCAAAGGACCTTTGAGCCATTTTCTATTTTTTAGACCTTGTTTGAGATTATGCAGTGAATTGTAGTAGTTTATCATGTTGTCCCTTGATTTCGTTCAGTTTGGCATAGAACAACTCCTACAAAGAGGCTAATTTGTTATTTAACTACATTGCTTCTTCAATGTTTCTAAATTCTTTTGTTTGATTTTCAACTCATTCAATTGAGATACTGGAATATAAACTTGGTACTCATGGCTTCTTCTTATCTCCTTCTTTTCATCAAGAAGAACAACTAGTTGTATATCATGTTTTGATTTAATATTATCTATTTCAGTTATGAGTTTCTCAATGGGATCAAGAGATACCTTATTTTCTTTTGTGAGATGAATAATATGAGCTTGATGTTATTTTGACATGATAGTTTCTTCGGAATTAAACTATTCTTGCAGTTCCAATGTGATGCCCCCACTATAATCCCCCGTTTAATTAATGCTTAATGTAGATACAGTGTGTGGCTACGACCAAGCAATGTAATATGCGAATTGTATTTCTATGTTTTAATAATAAAATGTAATGCCAATTGCTGAGGGGATATGGAAAAATACGAGGGATAAATTAATCCACAAGAGAGGGGAGGGTCTAATAGAATGACCAATAGGGATCCAAGTTGGAATTACCCATGTCTATTAATTCCAACTACATTCCTGAATTTTATTATCATTATGCATTAAACTCTATTTTTTGATTGAGTGTCCCTAAAGCCAATCATTGAATGCATGTAAGAGTGTGGGTGTGGAAAGTCACATCCAATAGTTATTGGGAGCATGGGGGCTGATTACAAACAACTTGGGGAAGTGTGTGAGTGAAGCAAGTAAACCAGAGAGAGGAAATTCGTATGAGTAGTTACAACATTTTTATACAGTCAATTTTTTGGCATGAACAACAAGTAGAGAGAAAGAAAGAGAGCTTGGTGTTGGAGAAACAATGGAGGGAAAATTCTAGAGCATGCTGTAGAATTTTGGAGCTGAAGAATGAAGAGCCATGTTGTCAGGCCTGAAGAGTGAACTCATATGTGAGTTTCACCGTGACAACAAGTGTTTGTTGTTGTTTGTTGGTAGTTTTATTGGCAGTGAGTTCCCTTGAGTTACCAGTAGAGAGATTCCTGGTTTAGTGTCAGAGAGACCCTAACAAATGAATGGGACTCCCGAGGTACTAATATCAGTGAAGGGGTACATTCCTTGGGTTGGGCAGGTCAAGAGGAAGAGAGCTAGTGGAAAACTAGGATAGTTGTAGGAGAATGTCAATGGGTAATCGGTTTTTTGAGCTATGCGTGGAAAGTAAGAGACCACCCTCTTTTTTGGATTTCTAGCCCCAACTTGGGGGTGAAATGTTGTTGAGATTTGGAACAACATGTATATGGTTTGGTGGAATGTCTGTCCCAACTAGTTGGTTGCACAACATAATTAAAAGATAAGTGTTTTATTTGTTTATGTGTTATATTTTATGAGTTAAATTGTTGTGTATGAACTTTGTGTGTTTGAGAAAGATTATATGTTGTTTTGTTAAGTTTTTATAAGATGAATTTATGTCATTTTAGCATGTTGTAGATGCATTTAATTAATGGTAATAGACAATAGTTAAATCTAGTTGTAATTCGTAGCTGGAAGCTACAAGAATTTAGTTAACATATTTTTTTAGTTTTTATGAGTTTTCCGCACGTAATGGACCTCAGTTGGGATGGGGGAAATTACATTATGGTATTAGAGGATTTGGTTCAAACATTGGGCTTGTATGGGCCAGAACCAAAATGAATTTAACAAATTATTTGTTGCAGATTTTGGTCTGTGTGAATTTTGGGCAAACAGACAAATTAGAGAGAAATCCCCAAATTTGTGAGTAAAATTTGAGTTTGAATACCTCAGAGTAGTCGAAGAGATGATTGAGGACATGAAAATGCATGTTGCAAAGCTAAATTAAAATTGGAATGGTCAGATTTCATGTTTTAATGATCGTTGTAGAGTTGCAGGAAGTTTGGTGAATCGATAACTGAGATCACGTTTGATATCGAGATCAATGACCAAGATTCACTTTGATAAATTTAAAAATTTATAAGGTTTCGTCCATTTGGAAGGTTGAGTAGATCAACAATTGAGATTAATTTTTGCAGTTGGACAGAGGAGATAGATCGACGATATAGATCAGTTCAAAGGTTGGGAAACTAGATTCGACTGACACTCAAGATCATCTTGGCTTGGATATTGACAGTCTAGATTCACCTGGGATTTGGTCGAAATTTCCAAGTGTTGAAGTTTGCCAGCATAATTCACTGATGGCCGATGGTTGGGTTGGAAATTTTGGCGAAGAGTTTCGATTGATCAAAAAAAATCTTCGATGGCTAATGATTGATGATTGGGCATTGGTAGAGTTGGACGAAGTTTTATAGATTGACAATCAAGATCATTTTTACCAAGAGATCGATGGTCCAAATTCGTTGGATATGGTTCAAAATTTTTCCAAGTGTTGAAGTTGGCCAATAGAATTTGTCGATGGTCTATGGTTTGATGAATTGGGGAAGCGTTTTAGTCGCCAATGGAAATCACAGACAACTAATGGTTGGGTGTTGACCGATTCAGCAAAGCATTTGATCGATCAAGAGAAAGTGTTGATTGTCAATGGTCAATCGTCGAGCGTCGACCAATTGTATGAGGTGTTTCGGTCATCCAATAAAAATGGTCGATTGTCGATGAAGGAAAGAAGGTGATGACATGTCATGCCACATTAGCATCCACATGTCCTACTGCGTCAACCAAGTTAACACATCAGGATGATGTGTCATGCCATGTAAACATCCACGTGTCATGCCACGTCAATAGTTACCATGTCATCCAAAAAATGGTCGATGGTCGATGGTTGGGTCGGCCAAATTGAGAGAGTGTTTCATTTACCAATGATTGATGGCTGACAGTCGGGTCAGGTTCAAAGATATGTTGCAAGTGGTTTCCAAGAGAAATGACTAATGGATGATGGCCTATGATCGGGCATCAAGGATATTTGTGAACAAGTTTGGTTTGCCAAAGAGGAACGCCGATTTCCAATGGAGCTTAGATCAATGGTCCAAATTGTTTTAAGTTGTCGAATAATGGTTGAAATTGATCTACGAGCTTTGGAAAGGATTAGTGGATCAATGGTTGAGATATCACCCAATTTTAGATCAATGGCTTAGATTAAAAGGTTTGTTATAACAATAAAACAACCATTTTTCAATGACTTTTTTGGGATTTTGAAGGCCATGAAGTTGCGGGGCGATTTTGAGGCCCTAAACGAAGTTTTTAGGCAATCAAAACACACAACAAAAAAGTGTCGCAAGGTACACTATGGTACACTATGGTACACTATGGTACACTATGTCTCTGCAACTTAAATAAAAGAACTCAGAGAGAGATATCCAATGAGCTTCTCCAGGCTCAAAACAAATCTCGTATGAGAAACTTGCAACTGAACAATTAAGGTAAAATTTTGGCACTAGTTTACTTCCAGAGGGCATAACTCCTTACTTTGAAGTTCGTTTGGGTATCAGGAGTAGTATATGAAAATATTATGAACCCTAGAAGCCAACCATGGAACCAGTTTTGGGATAAGGGTACTTGAAAATGTGCAAGAAGAGAAAGAAGTCACCTATAGCATATGGATAAAGTGAGAAAAACAATCGAAACTTCTCTGGACCATAACTTTCCGCTCGAAGCTTATATTCAAGAAAATAAATAGTTGTTGGAAAGGTATTGAGGAGGAGAAGAAACACATCGACCTGGAATTTTGAATTGGGAGCTAAAATTTATCGGAAAGTAATAAAGATATTTTTGTAGCAGTAAATAAGTAGAAAATTGTAGCATCTAAATGTTGTAACTTTTCGCTCAGAACTCATATTGAGGCATGAGTATAGTCGTTGGAGAGATATTTCAGATAGAAATGCATATGAGGAATCATATTTTGATTTAGTGTGTTGTTTCCTTCATAAATTGGGATAAATAATAACTTGTATTCTAATTGATGAAATGTTTTATGTTAGGCATGTTCTAACAATAATTACTACATGCACATTTCTTGCATAATTAAAGATTCAGGAAAACAACTTTGTTTATTATATGAGTATTGGAGTAATGGAAGATGCACAAGGATCTTACGAGCATTAGGAAGAGATCATATCTCTACATGTCAACATGGGAAATTCTGAGACAAAGTCAAATGGAAGAAGAGGCAGACATGAGCATGTAGCTATGAGAATATTGCATAGACAAGTGCATAGATATAGATAAGATAATGAAAGGATTATGAAGGCTCAGGAATAAATAATTCATAGTCTAAATATGTTGCATAATCAATTTAAAAAATACTTTGACACCAAGCAAGAAGCTAGTGCTAGACAAGTGACAACATCTAGATCCCATAGAAAAAGGGATGGTCATGGGAATGATATGCAATTAAGAAGCATGAGTAGGCACCATCATTCTCCAAGGAAATCCACTAGAATAACTCATTCAAGTTTAGTGCTAGGGAGCAACCCAAGTGTGTCTCTTGTCTAGAGGTAGAGGATAAGGAATGAGGCAAACATCTTGCAAGGTGAACTTAGGAAAATTAAGCTGCCAAATTTCAATGGTGAGCACATGAAAGGAGATGAGGCCAAGGCATGGATATTGGAAACAAAGAAATATTTCCAACTGCATGATTACCCATCAAGGGTAGAAGCTATAATTGCAATCTACCACTTGCAAGGAAAGGAAACCATGTGTTGGAATCAAGTTAAGAAAGCCAATAACCTTGATGAGAAGAGGATCTTATGGAGGCATTTTAAAGGATATTTCCAAGAGAAATATTTGTCCAAGCATTATTATGAAAGGAAGATGAAATAGTTCTTTGAACTCAAGTTGGGGAGCATGACAATGGATGAATACGAGAAGAGGTTCTTTGAATTGATGATGTATGTTTACTTCATAAAGGATGAGAAGGTAAAAATACAAAGGTTTCTAAGTGGGTTACCCTATTTCTATAGTGAAAATATACAATATGATAACCCTAATACCTTGGAGGAACCCATACAGAGAACACATCATCTTTATGAGCAGAGCAGAGGAAGGCCAGTTTTCTAAAAGGATTGGAATGACAAGATGAAGGGTAAAAAGGATCAAAGGCATAAAGGTTTTAATCCACCATTTTTCAAGAATAACTCCCAAGAAAATCAACAAGCTCAGTCAAACCAAAATGAGCATAAGACTGCGGATTCATTTGGGAAGAGGTCAAGGAAACAACTTATAAAATGTTGGGAATAAAAGGTAAATCACTTATATAGGGGCTACCCTCACAAAGGGGAAATAATGAGGATTGTCCACAACATTCAAGAGGCTGAAACAGTTGAAGACATGGGAAGAAACGTGCCAAGGATTTATGTAGCCTTGGACAACAAGCAAGAGAAATATAAATCCCCTATGATTAAAGTGGAAGGTACGATTGATAATCATCCCATAACAATTTAAATTGGTTATGGAGCAAGCCATAGTAACATAAATTCTAATATTGTTGAAATATTTCACTTGCAAAGGAGCAATTGTAATAAATCTTGGTTAGTTCAATTAGCCACAAGGGCTAAGAAGAAAATCAATGATCTAGTTAAAGATTTTCTAATATACATGAATGGAATAAACACAAAGGTAGATGTGAACATCATACCATTGGGATCATATGATTTTCTAATTAACATGGATTGGTTGGGAAACATCATGCTATCCTAGACTGTTACAACATGACAATCACATGTCTTGATGAACAATGCAAGCGAGGAAAGGTTCAAGACATTACAAGAGCTATAGTTTTTAGAGAGATTTTAGCTATGCAGTTGAAAAAGAGTTTTAGGAAGGGATGTCATATTTTTGTAGCCCATATGGAAGAGGCAACCAAAGATAAAGTGGAAAGCATTGAATACCATCTGGTCTTAAGGGATTTCAAATATGTTTTTAGGGAGATCCCAACATTTCCACCAAAGATAAACATTGATTTATCTATTGATTTGGTGCCACGAGCTGTCTCAGTGTCCAAAACACCATATAGAATGGGCACGCCA
This sequence comes from Picea mariana, assembly GCA_032191745.1. Taxonomy (NCBI): domain Eukaryota; kingdom Viridiplantae; phylum Streptophyta; class Pinopsida; order Pinales; family Pinaceae; genus Picea; species Picea mariana. Next base: position 64,121 of record JASDQU010736352.1, on the reverse strand, counting down.
AAGTTGAAATAGTTGCAGATGAAACTTGAAGAATTGTTAAGAAAGGGGTATATACACCCAAGTGTGTTTCCTTGGGGTGCCCTAGTTATTTTTATGAAGAAGAAAGTTGGAACCTTAAGACTGTGTATTGATTTCAGAAAAATGAATAAGGACACTATAAAGAGCAAATATCCTTTACCAAGGATTGATGATTTGTTTGATTAGTTGAAAGGTGCAATAATATTTTCAACATTGAATTGAGATTGGGCTATCATCAAGTGAGGATAAAGGAAGAATACATCAACAAGACAACATTTAGGACAATATACATGCATTATGAATTCACGGTAGTGCCATTTGGACTATCAAATTCCCCAATTGTTATTATGTGCCTAATGAATGGAGTGTTCATGGAGTACCCAAACAAGTTTTTGATTGTGTTCCTAGATGATATAATCATCTACTCTAAGTGAGAAAAGGAACATGCACAACAGTTAAGAATGGTGTTGCAAGTTTTAAGAGAGCATAAGTTGTATGCTATTCTAAGTAAGTGCATCTTTTATCAAATGAAGATTCACTACTTGGGGCATATAATTTCAATAGAAGGGATAGAAGTTTATCTTGAGAAAATAGAGGCCATTAGAGGATGGCCAATGCCAAGAAATGTCATAGAGGTCAGATCATTCATGGGTTTTGCTGGTTATTATCGAAGGTTCATAAAATAATTCTCAAATATTGCAATCCCAATCACTTCTTTGCAAAAAAAGGGAGTGAAATTTGAATGGACTTCCAAGTGCGAAGAGAACTTTAAGTAGCTGAAAGACATATTAACAAGCGAGCCACTACTAAAGATTGTAGATCTAGATGAATATTTTTTTGTGTGCACTGATGCATGCAAGGAAGTGCTCAATGGATTTCTCCCACAAAAAGATCATGTGGTATGCTATGAGTCCAAAAAACTAAAAGAGCATGAGAGGACTTATGCTACTAATGAATTGGAGTTAGAAACAATTGTACATGCATTAAAACTAAGGACATTACCTCATGAGGAGGAAATTTAAACTAAGGACATACCACTATGGTCTAAAACATTTGTTTGGACATCCCACATGAAGTGCTATATGAACTAGTTGGCTGTAATTCCTTCATGAATATGACTTTGAAATTAAGCACATAAAAAACAAAGAAAATAAAGTGGTTGATGCACTTAGTAGGAGAGCACATGAGGTGCATATTGCAGCCATTAGCATGTACATCACTGATCTAAAAGATAAAAAAATTGCAACAACAAATTCAGATCAACATTATTTGAAAATAAAAGAAACATTACAACAAGGTAATTTCTAGTAGAAATTGAATTATTATGAGCTGAAAGAAGATGGAATTATCATGTACAAAGGAAAAGTACACGTGTTGAATTCCAATGAGCTAAAAAATGCAGTGTTGAGGGAAATGCAAAATTTTTCATATGATGGACACCCAGGATATCGAAAGACAATTGTATCTGTAAGAAGCCAATAATTTTTGCGAGGGATGAAGAAAGAAGTGGTTAATTACATAGCCATATGTCTAGAATGCCAGAAAGTGAAGACTGAGCATAGGAATATGAAGGATCAGATCCTGTCACCGAGAGGGGGGGTGAATCAATGACATAATATTTTTATAAATTTTTCTTTTGTTAATGAAAAAAAAAATTAACACAAAATTTTATCGTGGAACCCAATTGGGAAAACCACAAACAATTTTATTTTAACTGCAAAATTTTGTTTTACAAGTTACATAGAAGGAAGATGTTCTTCCTCTTAGATCAACACCCACTGATCAGGATACACCCACACCCTTTCTCACTAGCACCAACTAGTAGGAGGTTACATCCCCCTATTTAGTTAGCTACAACTGACAAGTAAGCACCTACTCCCCTGCAAGATCCAACCTGCCCTTGCACCACCCAACCACCCTTAATTTATGAATCTAGAAAACTTCTGAATCATATCTTCACTGGTTCTCTCTCTTCTTCTGTGATTTAATATATATTTTGATCTGGACTGCAGAGACACTTTCTTCTCACCACAACTGGTGTGAACTATGAAACATTGTGTCCCTTTGTTTGGACCATCGCGCCTCTTCCTTAACAATAATCTTGTTTGTTTTCTTTATTCAATATTATCGAGAAGCCTTTTTAAGTTAATGAAAATTATTTTCATAAATTGATCACATGATTGATTTCATTTAACTTAGTTTCATGTCTTTACAAATATTGCAGAAATCAATTCTGTAGAGGCGCTTCCTTCAAACCATTTACATGTGACCACAGGCGCAAAAACACATGCTTATTAATTTAAAGCATTCTATCTTCTTTCTACCTTTTCCTTTTAGCCCCCATGTGTCCAGTGTTGGAACCATGTTCTTCAGTAATTCGTCCTTCGGGATGTCAGGCCTTTGCAACCTTTCAAATCTCCCGAATCAGATTTCACCGAAACAGATCGGATGATCAACATTCGTTATTCCGTTAGTTGGACAATCCTGGCTTGATCAGAGATTTTGAACAAATCGACGACCATGAATTAATATACCGGTGAGTGAACGATTCATATTTATTTCGAGAGTTCAGGGCTTCGAGGGTTTGGATAATCGCTGCTCCAATTTCCTTCGTAGTGATCACCTGCTGAATAAGTCATAAAACGGTGGAGACTGCTTGTTGTCGGTTGACACTTCCACTTACGCTTTATCCACGGTCGATAATGCTCTCGAAGTGTTCTTCATATTAGACGACTCATGTCCACTTCAAGACTTCGGGACTTAGGGAATTTTCTGGTGGTAAAGCTCCCAAAGTAAAAACTCCCAGAGTGACATAACGTGTTGACGTCACTTGTTGACGTGGCACTTCCTAAATGGATGCCATGTGTCACCTGGATTCATGGCTTACATATGCTTAAAATAATTATGGGACCTTGACACTTGTCATCATATGATTACACCACATGTCCTTTCTGACGTCATTGTTGATGACGTGGGCTCTCAATGTGAGTGATACATGTCTTAACCTTGTGACTTCGGCCTTTAGGACTTCGGGTAATTCAATTTATCCACTTCCCAGTTCTCCTGAAGTGAGATCCTCGAAGTGTAAACCTCGAGTAACTTGAATTCATCCAATGGTCATTCTTTAACCCAAAAAGGATTAACACAACCCAATGGCTGTCAGGAATTCGACTATTCAGGATCTCGGGCCTTTGGCCTTTCTTATCCTATCCTTCTACTTTCCTCGATCCGACAGTTAGGATATATTCCGAAGTGTTTCCTCAGATCAGACGACTTACGTCTATTTCAGACATTTGTGGCTAACTTTGTCCTTCCATTAAACATGATTTGACGGTCCTGATATCTACTGTAGTGTTATTCATATCAAACGGTTCACATTTACTTCGGGATTTAGGCCTTCGGGTGATATTACTTGTTCTCAACCCTTTTCTCCCGAAGTGGTCAGCGTCAAATTTGACCACTGTTAACTTGGCGCGCTTTGTATAGATAAGATGTTCTTCATCTTTGCTTATCCTTTCCTTTCACTTAACTTGATCCAACGGTCGATGTGGATTGCAGAAATGTAACTTGCGTGTGGTTTAATTCATCGCCCAAACTCCACAATGAAGTTGTGTGATTGTTGGTGAGTTAACCACAGTCGTCGATCTTTGAATCGATGAGATCTAACGATCTAGAATAATTTTCAGATTGGAAATAACGTATAGTTTAATTATCCCTTCGTGCTCCACAATCAATCCCTGCCCTTGATCTACCGCTTGCATATCCAATGGTCACGACTTAATATGATCATTTGGTGGATCAACCATAGTCGTCGATCTTTGAGTCGATGAGATCCATCAATCTAGACTAATTGCGAGATTGGAAATAACATGTAGTATAATTCTCCCTTCGCACTCCGTAATCAATCCCTGCCCTTGATCTAGCGCTTGCGTATCCAACGATCCTGGTTTGTCTTGTGGATATTTTTATCCCGATCATGTTTCTACACTGTGCTTTCCCTTTTGAGCTTCATGCGCGTCATCTCTTCTGAACTTCTGATCTTCAGTCGCTAACCCTCCCGTGCTCTTAATTTGTTAATCCTTTTGTACATGGATTTTCATTTCTTTGTTCATACCAACTCATCATTATAATGCAAATATATATGTTGTTGACATCAATGATAATACATCAATGAAAATATGTCCAACAATCTCCCCCGTTATCATTGAGGGAAACACTCTAACTTCATACACAAACTGCCCCTGCAATGATGCTTTTATCTATGAAGTTAATCTCCCCCTTTGACATCAATGGAAAAGGGTTGCTCCCCCTATGGTAAATCTATGTCTATTTGTATGTTACTGACCACAATCTGAACTTGGGTAACTTCTCCTGCAATCATACTTTTCTTGTCATAACTGAATGATTCCTCCTAACTTTGATAGTTGTCTCCCCCTGAATTGATGTTGATTGATGCATTATTTTCTTGAGAGATTAGATTGGAAGAGGGACTGCTCCCAATATTTGCCTGAGATATTCAAATACATCTTTGCTTAAGGGTTTAGTGAAAATATCTACAACCTGTTCTTATGTTGGGACATATTCCAATTTAATGTTCTTATTTTCAGCCCGATCTCTTACATAGTGGTATTTTATTGGAATGTGTTTTGATTTGGAGTGCTAGACAGGGTTCTTGGAGAGACTTATAGCACTAGTATTATCACAGTAGATAGTATTGGGTTCTTCAAACACTATTTTCATGTCTTGTAAGGTTTATTTCATCTATTCCACTTGTGTGCAACATTTTGCTGCTGCAATATACTCAACTTCAGTGGTAGACATAAAAATTGAGGACTATTTCTTGCTTATCCAAGCTACCAATGATTCTCCCAAGAAGAATGCTCTTCCACTTGTACTTTTTCTGTCATCTACACAACCTGCCCAATCTACATCTGAATAGGCCTTTAAAGTGAATGAATCCCTTCTAGGTTACCACAAACCAAGATATATGGTTCCTTTCAAATACCCAAAGATTATTTTCATAGCTTGAACATGGCTCTCTTTTGGTGTTGCTTGGAATCTAGCCACCATCCCAACAACTTGCTTGACATCAGGTCTGGAATTTGTTACATAGAGAAAACTCCCAGTCATTGATCTATAGTGTTTTGGATCTACAACTTTGGACTCATATTCCTTGCTTAGTTTGCATCCAACTGTCATAGTGTACTAACATGTTTTCAATCCTCTAACTAGAATTTCTTAAGCATATCTTTAACATACTTGGATTGATGGATAAAAAATTCCTTTTTGGACTGTACTATTTGTAATCCAAGAAAGAAATCCAATTCACCAAGCAAGGGCATTTCAAATTTTTGTTGCATCCTCCTAGCAAAGTCCTTACTCATTTTTTCATTATCACTGCCAAATATAATATCATCAACATATACTTCCACAATAATCATGTTATCACCAACAATTTTACAATAAATATTACTGTCTATTGATCCTCTTTTGAGGCCTTGTACTTGTAAATAAGAATCTAGCCTTGCATACCATGCTCTGGGTGCTTCTTTTAGCCCATAGAGTGCTTTCTTTAGTTTACAAACATAGTCTCATTTGTTAGTTAATTGAAATCCTTCTCGTTTCTCAATATAGACTTCCACTTCTAAGTTTCCATTGAGAAATGATGACTTGACATCCATCTGGTATACTTTAAATTTTTTGTAGCTTGCAAGAGCTAACAACATCCTAATTGCCTCTAATCTGGCCATAGGTGCAAATGTTTCTTCAAAGTCTACCCCTTCAACCTGAGCATACCCTTTACAGACCAATCTGGCTTTGTTCCTGATTACTTGCCCATTCTCATCCACTTTGTTTTTATACACCCATTTAGTTCCAATGACATTCTTATTTTTTGGTCTTGGAATTAGTTCCCAAGTTTGATTTTTTTCAATCTGGTCCAATTCTTCATTCATAGCATTGACCCAATTCTCATCTTTACATGCCTCTTTGATTGAGTTGGGATCAATATGTGACAAAAGTGTTATTTCTGTCTGATACAATAGTTGTCTTCTTGTGTGCACTCCATCGCTTTTATTTCCAATAATCAATTCTTCAGGATGATTCTTTTGAGTCATTATTGAGGGTGTCTTTGTGTCTCTTCTTGGGGATTCTTCTCTTATCTCTTCTTCTCCAATATCTTCCTCGTCTTCACTAGTATTCATATCATCCTCTTCCTTTTATTCTTTATTCTCTTCTACTTCTTCTACTTGTGTACCAACTGACTCATCACACTACTACATATGGGCGGATTATTCCACGAAAATTTTCCACGCTTCCACTAGTTTCATAATTTTTTTAAACAGGGTGGGATTTTCGTCGCTATTGCCACGAAAGTTCGTCGCAATATTGACGAAAATATTAATTTAACCTAGTCAGGATTTTCGTTGCTATAGCGACAAACTTTCGTGGCAATAGCGACGAAAGTTTTTTCTATCTCATTGGTCGGTGTTAACGGCTAGTTGACTATTTTATCTATATATACGTGACTTTAAGAGACTTTGCGACACAATTGCTATATTTGTGACACTGTTCTTGGCTTTTGTTTGAGCTGTTTATTTTTTCCATCACCCACCGGTTGAACAAATCCAATTCTTGATCTACATAGCTCGGATTTTGAACTTGCAAGGTTAATATGTTATTTTTTATTGATGTACTCATTTAACTTGTAATTTTTTTTTCAAATGTCCAAATTGCATTTAGCTTATTTTTTCCTTAATAATATATTTATATAATATGTGTAGTTATACCATATTTCATGTCTTTGGTTTTTGGATATAGTTAGTATATTCTATGGAAAAGGGTATGTGGATTCCATAATATTCTAGGTTTATGGAATCCACATACCCTTTTCCCTTCAATTGTAGCTATAATCTCTCTCTCTTTTCATTGATAAAGATATGGAATTGCTCTTGAAACTCAACCCTAATCGGTGAAATGATAGTAATTGATTGATATATTCCCTGCTTTAGCAGGGACTAATAAGATACATAAACACTAAACCTAAACTTATGTTAGGTGTATATGTCGTTATTATATAAAGAAAACATTTGTACACATATGACCTTATTATAAAGATGCTATCTATGTCGTCATGATGTTGATCCTCTACACATATGATCACCTTATTATAAATATGTTGACCTTATTATAAAGATGTAGGTCACTGTAAATAAA
>JASDQU010736352.1:36293-51866 GCA_032191745.1 Picea mariana | reverse complement strand
CACTCTAGAACCCTTCCCTCTTGTCCTTAGCCTATATTCCTTCAACTTTGTTTCCTCTCCTAAATTGACTCCATCTACCCGTAGGCACTGATCTTAGACACACAACGTTGAAGTGATAGTGCTCAAACAACCTCTCAAAACTTTTAAATTTGAAACCCTAACTAGGCTGACATCATACTTAGTTATTCCATCTTGACGAAGCACCTTTTGATGATAAGCAATTAGATGATGGTTAAAAGCATTTATTGAGTAAAGGATTGGTTAAATACAATGTTGGCTACATCATCTCAATAGTTATTGATGAATTGATATTCTCCATTGCTATATTGATAAAACGTTGATCTCATTAATATCTGTTGTTTTACAATGCTTACATATTAATGTCAGATAGTTATATGAAGTACTAACCCACTGAATTATAGCCTGCATATATTATTTTTCTATTGTCTTGTTCCAGGCAGGTGTTCTCATTTGGGCATACACTTCTTTATTGGTTGATTAGCTGGACTATCTGACCTTGGTGGTAACCTGTGAGGAGGGACTTTGACCTTAACCTTTATATATTTGCCTCTTCAAAACCCCAGGTTACCGGGGACGTCTCCCCTGGGCTAACCTCCCTAAATCGAAAGAACCTCCCCATTGTGGTGACATTGGGTGGGGAAGGTTCATGTTACGCCAGTTTGGCCTCTATCCTCTAGCCTTTGAACCTAGCTACAAACTGTGCGATAACAATACCACAGTTGGATCACAACTAGCATAAATTCACTTTAAATTTAGGATTTGTCATGTTTTTTAGAGGAATCAAATCCTTGAAGGTGCAAACATTTTCTCAAATTTTTCTCAATTTAAAAAAAGATTTCACTTGGAAGGATTTGATCCCTCTCCATGCATGATAGATACAGAACTTAAGATGATATATATATCCAGATCTATCATGATTGTGCATGTGTTTGTGTGAATTCGGTTTAGCTCATAAAAAAAAGGAATTATAGGTCTCCCTCAGCAACACAATGTTTTAACCAACCATAATTAAAAATTTACTTTCAATTATTTTGTAAAGTTTATATTGAAATATTTTGCTTAGACTGCATTGAAATATTTTTTTATTAATAATATTTTTTTAAATGTCACATGTCAACTTGATGTTAAGCACTACAAAAATTACACATATTCCTCATACTGAGATGTAGAAAGCACGTGTGGACATAATAAAAAAAAAAATTACTGAAGGACCCAGAGGTCTAAGAGCAAACCAAAGCTAGATGAGTGACACAACAATCGGTAAATATTTCAAGAAGGTTTTTACATCATTACATAATTGGGGGTCCCATGTGTTGAAATATTGTAACTGCAAAAAGTCTTCTATTTATTACTAAGTCATTATTAATTAGATCAATCCCCTTTTGTGGATTGATCATGTCGGGCATTGTAAATGACCAAATTCCCTTTTGTGGATTGGTCAAACCCTAATTATATTATGAAAATTAAGAAGTTAGCCCCGAGGCCCAATTAAAGTGGTTTTAACCACTAAGAAGAGAAGTTGGCCCTACCCAGTGAAGAGACACCTTTCTAGCACATGCCAGCTAGTATAAATAAAGGAGGCTAGTGCCTCATTTGTTCATTCACTCATTCACTCATCAAGTGCGCAAGTTTGGAGAGTTGTAGTTGGGAGAAGAAGGAAGAGAGAGGCGCATTGCTCAGTGTTGGATATTCTCTAATGTTTTTGGTTTATTGTCTTGGCATTGTATTGGTTGTCTATATTAAGGAAGTTTTGTTGGGTTCTCTCCCCCATAAGGGTTTCCCAAGATAAATGTTGTGTATCTTGTGATTGTGTTTCTCTCAGTGATCCTACCTATGCTCTGGTTATCTAGTAAATTGAAAGTAAACTTAATAATAGCTCAAAACTTAACATGGTATCAGAGCTAACATGAAGAGAGCACCTTTCACTGGATAAGCAAAAATGTCATTGTTGTCGTACAAGAAAATTAGGGCTTTTTGTTGGAGAGGAATTTTTTCCTAAAAACCATCTAGAAAAGTGTGCCCTACCCTAGTGAATCCTTTGGAAGCTTGAGCGCACCTTTTCAGTGTCTAGAGTGTCCAGAAATTCAAACCCTAGTTTTGACTGGTACCAGAAAACCAGAAAAAACAAGAAACCAGAACCAGTACCAAAAGTACGAGTCCAAATTTCTGCAGGTCAAGTTTCAAGTGGAAAAACTTGAAATTTTTGAAATCTAACAGCTCCAGCAAACTTGCCTCAGCCCAGTGCATCTAGTCCCTGGATCAGAATTTCAAAATTTGAAGTCTGAAAAATTAGGGTTTCCTCATAAAACCCTAAGTTGCAGTTTCAGAATCAGTTGCAGTATCAATTGCAATTGCAGTATCAGTTGAAGTATCAGCTACAGTACCAGTTGCAGTCACCCTTGAAGTTTTTAAAGGGTTGGTAATTATTATCGCTGCTACCAGATGGTGCCACTACCTGCAAATACTATCAAAGGTGTGTACTCACATATGTTTAAATTGTTAAGCTTTAAAGGGTATTTGCAGGAGAAGGGATCTCTTGCCATAGATCCAGAAGGATCTCAGATCCAACATTTTCAGAGGAATAATGCAACCCGGGTTTGATTATTCTGATATGCATCTATTTTTTATGACATTATTTTGATCTAGGTTGCATGTTGAAGCTATTACCATCATACTAACCTTTGGTCAAAATTAAATTCAAGTTATGAGATTGATTAAAGTTGAGATCATAGAGTTTATTCTCTAACCCATCTTTATGTCAAGATAACATATTGTCTTAGTACAGAAGACAGGTTGAAGAAAGCACTTGTCATCTTGAGTGAAGGAGACTTGGAAGAAAAGCAACACACTCATTCTTGAGAACAAGACTCCAGGTTCCAGGTTTGATTAATTAAGTTGATAAGATTCAATGTTGCACGTGACAAGTTGATAACTACCCCATTACAAGTAAACACTATAGTTGAAGTAGCAGTCTTTGAAAAGTATTATACTTGGTGGCATGCGAGCATATTGAGATAAATGCTTAATGCAATCATTTACCAGATACAACTAACATATTCTATAGGAGAAACTTCTTGTGTTGGTTCCAGGTTACCATGGAGGAATGTTTGATCGCAACACTAGAAGAGTGTTGATCTCATTTCGTAATGTATCTCTTACTTTTGATCTTTGTTTGAGGCAAGTCACAAGTAATATCCCTAAAGGAGCTATTGTGACAATTATTCGTGTTATTGTTTTATTACTATTATCAAAAGAGTATTGTTCTTTATTGTTGTTTTGTTCACCTTGTTTCAGCGCACAGGGGATAACCATGAAGAAGCTATAGTAAAGGTTGTAGAAGGAAACAGATTAGATGAGACATGAAAAAGACTATGTACATGACCATATACATTCATGTACCAAAGAAGATAAAGAAGAAGTTATTTTTGAGATCCAGAGTATCTCATATGGAGATTGATTGTAAGGACTAGAAGGCTCCAAAGATGACCAAACATTAGAAAAAGACCTCACAATATACTTGTTCAAAGGATAATGAAGCCACCTTGACAGGATGCAGAATTCACTTGAAGTATGACTCAACTTTTCATATTTAGACTTGGTATTCAACACCAAGTATACCCTGTAAGAGATGATGAAGTCCTTGTAGACTCATAAGAAATCAAGAGTAAGTCTGATCTCAGAAAGGATTAGATGAAGAGACAACTTCCAGGACTGGGAGACAGATGCCATGAGAAGACTAGATTGTAGCTTCAGAAAATTCTAGGAGATATGAAATCTCCTGGGAAGATTCCCTCATTCAGTGACAGAGAAGGAAGCCAGTCAGAAAGACTAGGATATGGATTTTTCCATGAGACTAGAAGAGAAGTCAGTATTGAATTCCAATATTGATCTAATAGATCAATCATGTTGCAGATGTACAAAGCCTGATGTGTGTCCAGAGGATTCTCTCAGCAAGAGGGAGAAGACTATGATGAGACACTTACTCCAGTAATTGAAGAAATAGTTCCAGTATTCATGAAGACAACCATAACAACCATGATTCATATATAGTATGAGATGAAGGGGGATCAATCCCCATATTTAAAATTGAGTGGCAGTCGGTGCGGTACATTAGTTGGGTCATGGAGACATGACTATAATAAAAGATAGAGTTACCTCCATGAAAGAAGAAGAGCTACCTTCAGTATCAGTTATTGAGCCACTCTCAGTTTCAGATGAAGTTGTTGTCATGATGAAGTAGAGGAGTTACTCTCATATTTCAACAGTCACAATGAGAATGGAACAACCATTCTCAACTTCAGAGCAACTACAGGTGCAGGGTCCCAGTTCTAGAGGAATAGTTGCAGAGAGAGTAGAGGACATACTCCCAGACAGTAAGATAGATAATGCTTTGCAGAAAGCACATAGAGATAACACATGATTGTGAAGATTGAGTTGCAGTTGAGAAAGTGTACCAGGTTGGCACAAAGTGATGTAAAAATTTGATTTGAAGTTGAATATAGAAAGACTCGTGTATGCAAGATGAAGCAAGCTCCTAGAGCTTGGTATGGTAGAATTGACAGTTTCCTGACGAGCTTCGGATTTACCAAGAGTAAAGTTGATTCTAACCTTTACTTCAATGTTATGCGACAATTATATTATTGTTGTATGTGGATGACTTATTCTTAACTGAACAAGAAAATCTCATCACAAAATTGTAAGAAGAAGCTCACTTCAAAATTTGAGATGAAAGACCTAGGCCTGATGCATTATCACTTAGGTATTGAAGTTTGGTAGAGCCCAGAGAAGATCTTCCTTAACCAAGGGAAGTATGTAGTATAAATACTAAAGAGGTTTGATATGTTGGAGTGTAAATCCATGAACACACCCATGGAAACGAATTTGAAGATCGTGGTAGATACCTCATCAGAATTGGTTGATGTTACTTTGTACAGACAGATTATTGGTTCGTTGATGTATCTGACGAATACCAGACTGGATATATGTTTTGTTGTGAACACATTTGATTCAGTATCTGGTAGAGCCCATACGTGTTCACCTTGTTGCTCCAAAACATGTGATGAGATACCTTAAGGGTACGTTGGATTTTGGTCTATGTTATACTAGAGATCATGACTTCAGATTGTATGGATATACTGATTCAGATTGAGTTGGAAGTGTTTATGATAGAAAGAGAACTTCAAGATGTTGTTTCAATCTGGGGTCATCCATGAATTCATGGAAGATTAGGGAGCAATCCAACTTTGCTTCCATCACGACAGAAGAAGAATACATTGTTGCATGTTCCAGCAATTGTGAATCTGTATGGCTTCAGATGTTGTTGACAGATCTATTTGATCTAGAGATGGAATCCATCGTGATCCTATGTGATAACCAGAGTTGTATAAATATAATGTGTTCCATGATGAGTTGAAGTACATAGAGATCCGATATCACTTCATTCATGATATGATGCAGAGAAGAGCTATAAAGCTCCATTATGTTGGCACGGATGAGCAGGTTGTAGATGTGTTGACCAAGCCTCTATCTTGTGTAAAGTTTGAGCAGTTTCGAGACAAGCTTGGTATAGTCCAAAAGGACCTCCCTCGAAAGGGGGAGTAGTGTTGATGCCAACCTTGTGCTAAAGATTTCCATCTTCGTGTTGATGTTGATGTGATTTCATCCTTGTGCTGAATATTTCCATCTTCGTGTTGATGTTGATGTGATTTCATCCTTGTGCTGAAGATTTCCAGTTCTATGTTGATATTGATGTGATGCAAGCCTTGTGCTAAAGATTTATAGCTTTGTGTTGATGTTGATTTGATGTCATCCTTGTGATGAAGATTTCTAGCTTTGTGTTGATGTTGATGTGATGTCATCCCTGTGTTGAATATTTCCAACTTTTTGTTGATGTTTATGTGATGACAACCTTGTGCTAAAGACTTCCAGCTTCGTGTTGATGTTGATGTGATGCCAGCCTTGTGTTGAATATTTCTAGCTTCGTGTTGATGTTGATGTGATGTCAGCTTCGTGCTGAAGATTTCCAGCTTAGTGTTGATGTTGATGATGCTCCAGCCTTCGTGTTGTGATGTTGTTGTTGTTGATGTTGTATCAGCCTCGTGTTGTTATTGATGATGATGATGTATTAGTGTTATATTAATCCATGTTGATGCAGATGATGATGATGTCATTCCAGCTCCTTGTTGTGGATGATGATATTGACGATGAGAAAAACTACCAATGATTTATAGATATTCCATTCAATGTTCCAGATGCCATTGATGTTGTTTCCCTCTCTCTCTCCTTATGATGTTGTTGAATACCCTTCTTGTTAAGGGGGAGTGTTGAAATATTGTAACTACAAAGGTATTCTATTTATTATTGATTCATTATTAATTAGATCAATCCCCTTTTGTGGATTGATCATGTCGGGCATTATAAATGACCAAATCCCCTTTTGTAGATTGGTCAAACCCTAATTATATTATGCAAATTAAGAAGTCGCCCCTCAGGCCCAATTAAAGTGGTTTTAACCACTGAGAAGAGAATTCGACCCTGCCCAGTGAAGAGACACCTTTCCATCACCTACTAGCTAGTATAAATAAAGGAGGCTAGTGCCTCATTTGTTCACTCACTCATTCACTCATCAAGTGCGCAATTTTGGAGAGTTGTAGTTGGGAGAAGAAGGAAGAGAGAGGCGCATTGCTCAGTGTTGGATATTCTCTAGTGTTTTTGGTTTATTTTATTGGCATTGTATTAGCTATCTATATTAAGGAAGTTTTGTTGGGTTTTCCCCCCCATGAGGGTTTCCCGGGATAAATGTTGTGTATCTTGTGATTTTGTTTCTCTCAGTGATCCTACCTATGCTATGGTTATCTAGTAAATTGAAAAGAAACCTAATAACAACTCAAAACTTAACACCATGCCTCCCTTTTTGAAACCATAACCAGAAATGTATTAACACTTTTGTTTAGATGAACATAAATAATTCTTCAACCTTTTTTCCTGAAGCATACCAAAAAAATTCAAAAGTTGTAACTGCAAAAAAGAGTTTCAAAATTTTATCTTTGAAACAAACGGGATTCTAAAGTCGATATTCATGAAGATAACTAGAAGTGTGTCCCTATTGGGATTCTTGGATCTCCCAATTTCCATCTTGTAGTGTGTGGCCACCCTTGGATAGCCTGTGAGTTTCCTTGTTGCTTTCCCTATAAACATGAGAAAATGTAGTATAATTTAAGGAGGATTGTGGTTGTTTGATGTCTCGTAAGAAGGCCTATAACAAGAAATTTCCCAGATCTACTTCTCCATTCACCTATTGAATCACAAGGAGGGACTTCTCGATGACTTGAAGATGAGTGATTCATTTTTCAATTGTGAGAAGTAAGACCAATTTTAGGGATATTAGCTCACTTTGATTGTTTGTTCGCTGGTTAGTGCCGACTTTGAAGCTGAAGGAGTGATTTTGAGAGAGGAATATTACTCTTCGTGATCCTCCTCTATGATGGGCTCCCAATGATGCTCCATCGAAGAAGGACCAAGGGGTTTGAGTGTTAAGGTAGATATTGTCGACAATGAAATATTCTTTTTATTATTAATATTTTTTTAAAATCCATGCGTCAACTTTGGCTATGCGATACAATAGACTCATATGAGGGATAGTGTGGAGAGGGAGCCACAACTCATTGAATTATCGCCACACCCCTTGAATAACACTTATTCTCATGCCCACCCTTAAATAATCATGGATTGATGTTTTTTTTTTAAACATGAACACCCCTTATTTTTTGGCCAAAGTCGGGGACTTCATTCCCCCCAAATCCCCTATCCCACTACTTGAATATATTTGTATCTACTAGGATCAATCTTTGAGATTTGGAGTTAATGGAATATCACTCTTGGGACATGTCACTCTAAGGATTCCCTTCTGGGAATTGAACCTCGACTAGTGATGGAAAACTCCCACCGATTAACCGTTGGACCACAACTCAGTTGACTATCATAGATTGATGTTATCGCCACACCAAATGAATTCATTATTTTCATTGAATTAATAATAATGAGGAGTCAGGATAAAAGACTGCATTTTTTCTTCTCAAAAGGTGTACTGCCAACTACACATTGAGCATGTAAGGATTTACACCTCATTCATGTTGAATTGTCAAAAAAAAACCTCCTGACACAGTCACTAAAAGTTAAATCAAAACTATATGATTAAAATTTTATAATAATTAAAATTATTACTTATACATACAATAACACTACAAACACTTTTTAAAATGAAATAAAATCATAAATAATAATAAATTAAAATGACTACTTATAATTATTATAATAATCAAAACTACTATTTAAATATATAACAACACTAAAGATACTTTCATTAAAACAACACCATAAATAATAATAAATGTGATATTAATTATTATTTTGTTCATCATAAAGATGATATTAATTATGAATTTATTTTTGAATGAAAGGAATGCTTGTTTTTAATCTAACTATAATATTAGTTATGTTATTATATGTATTTCATATAATTTCATATAAAATTTAAATATAATATTAGTTAAGTTATTATATATATTTCATATAATTAGATATAAAATTTAAACTAATATATTTTAAGTGAGTTTTTTATTCATCATTAAAATCTAAATAATAGAGACAATAAAAAATATAAAAAATATTTGATAATGATGATGATCCAGGGGTGACATGAGTGGGGATCATATTAGGTCATGATGAATAACTTGAAACAATTTTTGTTTGGGGTATAGGAAAGTCCACAAATGAGTTAAGGTTTATGCTCTTTATCAAGGTCTCCTCCTAGCAAAGGAAACCATAGTAAAATATTTGATGGTCATAGGAGATTTAAGCATAATAATCAAATCAATGGTCTTGAAATCAACCCATTTGATAACAAGCTTGCTTCGATTATAGCTTGAATCCATAAGGAGGTTTGCAGCTTACACAGGGTCTTATACTTCTAGGCTTTGAGAGAACTCAACTTCCAGGTTAATTCTCTAGCTAACAAGGTTGCCTCCCCTAATCAAGGGGTTGTGTGTAAAAATGGGGGGTGACATTATCATGCAATTCCTTAACTCCCTAAGGTTATGAATATGAGAAATTTTACATCACCTTAAATCACCACCTGTCTCAATGTCATTGTCATCAAACTTCAAGCAAGGAGACATGATTCGAAAGGACAAGCCCACCTCCCTTTCACATGCTCGAATTAAACTCTCTCATGTCTCTTGAATCCTTCCACATGGTTTTTAGTTGGAAGGTGGGATAATGAATCAGTGTATGGAAGAAGCTAGTGATGTCAAGAGGAGCAAGACCATTCAACCTGGAAGTTACCTAGTAAGGGTCATTCTCAGTCTATGAATGGTACATTGGAATTTCTATTTGAAGGTTGCAACGTCAAGGTGTGTTCAATGGGTAGTTATTTATGTGTTCTTTCTTGGAATCCAGTTGTGCTCAGTGTGTGGTCTCTCTATTTTGATTATTGCTCTTTCTCTCTCTTGGCAATTTTCCCTCGACTCTTGTTCAATATTCACCCCTCTAGTTCTATGGGTTTCACTTATATTCAACTATTGTCTCTCCATGCTCTGGTCACTACCCTTCTGGGATATGGTTCTTTGGTTTTATTGGGATTTGGATACATTGGTATTTTCAGTTCTAGTTTTAGAAATCTATGGTCTATTAGAGCCTTGGTAGTTTTGTTGTATGGTTTGTGGAGCAAGAAATCCTCTCTCTGTGTTGGATTCAACGCTCTCCTAGGACAACTCTAGATTAGTTTTAATTCCAAAACTTTGTCATATCCATCCGCCTTTGTTGTGTGTGTAGCATTAATGGACTACAAGGAAGCACGGGGTTTTCAAAGGGGTTTTTGAAGGCATGAAGAGTCCATACAATGAAATAGGACCTCTCTTTTCTTGGTGACTTCCAAGGTTCATGAAAATGAACATAAATGCACTTCACAAAATGCAACAATTATGAATGCTCTAGTTCAATAAAAGAAGAAAATAGATGCCTTGGAAGAAAAATGCAATATGTTAAGAAATATGGTCATCGATCTTAGCAAAGATTCTCAATCTACGACTTCATATCACATGATTTCAACAAATTATGTCCAAGTAGATCTTAAGGAGGAGGATATAGTACAACAAATGATAGAAGACATGGGCACTGGACACCAAAAATCTCTCCCTTTCAACATAATGAAGGAAGAAGCTAATAGCCACCACGTGTTTCGTTAATCTACATGTTTAGTAAATCAATTAGAAAATTAGGTGTTTTTTTAAAGCAATGTACCTACAAGGATTGTTGGGATGTATTAAATGTGGAATTTTGTAAGCTATGTTTTCTAGCATATGAGAGTTTTAAATTTTGTATGAAATCTCAAGACAATAGTATTTGTATTTTCATTCTTTAGCTCCACTATAACTTTTTTAATATAATATTTTCCAGTTTCGACTAAAACAAAAGAGATGATGATGATGATGATCTAAAAGATTGCGCAAAAATATTTTCAATTTTCTTTATTTTTCATGAGTTAACAAATTTTGAATATTAATAATGTTACAAATATTGTAAATTTGAACATTTTAAGAAAATGTGATTTTCATCTTATATTTTAGTAGTTTCATAGTTTCATGTATCTAAATATTGTAAAATTAAATGTAACAATTACTTTATTAAAATATTATTAATTATTTAAAAAATATATTTAAATTATATTTATAAAAGTGTTCTTCTTAATATTAGGCCCACTCATGCTATATATAAATACTAATCTAATTTTAAGGTCACCAAGCCAGACACCAAATTGGCGTATGAGACTCCCTTGTTTGTGGGACAAAGGACCCCCTCCACCCAACGATTTGACTACGGAGGTATACATACCCTACCCCCTCTGGATTTGAACTTATCTCTTAGGAGGAAACACATGGTCTTAACCATTAGGCCCAAGTTGTAATTAGATAAATTAGAAACATTTCATATCTATTTTCATTTTTTTTAAGTGACAAAGATTGTGATAGTAATTAGATAAATTAGAAACATTTAATACTTTTTAGTGACTACATTCTTCTCTTTATTAGAAACATTTAATACTTTTTAGTGACTTAACATTCTCCTCTTTAGCTTTGTTATTTTAATTAATTTTATGATTTTTTTAATTAATATGTTTCAAGAATTTAATAAACAACAAATATTATTTTTTTGTTTGTTAGCGTGTTCGTGACTTGTGGGACTAGCCTATGGCTAAGACACCACGACCCAGGGGGCATCTAAACCATTAAAAGCATTCGGGGATCACACACAACCTGGGCCACACCAATCCTTAGCATGGTTGGATTTTTAGGTGTCTCCTCCCTGTAGGGGAAGATTTTGAACCTGGGTTGCCATGTAGAAAGAGGGCCATCACACTGATCGCACTAGCAAGATTTGACTTTTTAAATAATTTTGTAATTAGAGTATAAAATTCATAAAATTTGTTGTTTTATTTATTTTTAATAAATATATTAATAATTAATTTTAAACTACTTATTTTAACTATTTTTATCATTTTAATAATAGATTAATATTTTATATTACACTATTTTTAAGAATAAAAGAAATATTTTAAAATTATTTTCAACTTTTAATAATTAATTTATCCATATTAAAATAAACTTTCATTTATCATACTTTAATATAAGAATAAGATCTAGTTGAATCAAAGACACATTGATAACACAATGAAGAATCAACAACAGGAACTCAAAGAAGATATACAATATTAGCTCTGGTTCATCATTACAATGGCATATGCCTCTTTTATAGAGATTGCAAATGATTATAAGATCTAACTACTTATTCGAGAGGAGATGATTGAGTGATTATATTGAGTGATTATCTCAACCATCTGCATCCAACAATAACTTAATACTTAACAACTTGATATTATTACATAAGTAAGCCTTATAATCTAATACCCCTTCTTAAGGCTTACACGAGTAAAAACAAAACTTAGTGAAAGCAAACACTACATTGACACAACTAAAAATAGAACCAAACATTCTCCAAAGGCTTCATTGTTGAAAAGAATGCTTGGACCAGTGAGACTCCCTCAAGTTGCTCCCTATTCCATCGAAAGGTATAGTCTCCTAGATATTATCCAAGTTTCCCAACATAATTAGATATCATTAGTAATTGAAATGTCTCTTAACCCTCATAAAGGTATGATAGCAAACTTCCAGATTTCATATCTCCCCTGAACTATTGGACAATAATCCCTACATGCATGTATCATAACCCCAATGAGATATAGCTTCTTCTATCCACAAGCATCTTGGACTATTGAACAACTATTCGTCTTCCACTGCATCCCTCCATGTCTTCAAAGTTCGGTCCTTAAAATGTGAATTCTTCATCCAAGTCTTCTCTATTGTTTGTACCTAGTGGTTCTTCAGTAAGAGTTATACTTGCTAATTCTTTAAGTATCCCTTTGAGAAGATCATTGGCATAGATTTTACGATTAATTTCTATATGACACATGTTTCCATAGTAGTAGCATTCTACCTCCCTCGTCTTTAGTTGATCTGTTATAATTGTTTCTTGAGTAGAATGCCATCTCAGATTGAGTATCACCTTTTGTATATCCTGTAATGGTCTAATTTCTTCACCTAAGAGTGCAAAAGCCATATCTTCTAAACTTCGAGAAGGAAACTGGAAATAACATTGTTGTATTTAGATGGTAGACTATTTAATATAATGGCTTTTACGTCCTCATCTACCGCAACCTTGACCTCTGTTAGCTGTCTGAGGATAGATCTTAATTTGTTTATGTGGCTAGACATAGTGATTTTAGCTGACGTATTACACTGAATAATTGTAGCCTCAAAGAAAACTTTGCATTTACCACTTTTGCTCTAAAAAATGCATTCACCATATCCTAAATTTCCTTGGATGATTGCTCCAAATCTATGTGATGTAACTTTGAATCTATGAGAGCAAAGCCAATGATGAATTTGGCTTTATCTTCTCTTCTCTACTATTCAAATAATTTAATTGGATCTCTCAATGCTTGCTCAATCCCTTTCACTGTTCCCCGTAAGGATCCGTTCATTACCTACATTTGGGCTTTTATTTTCCAGGCATGGAAATTGAAATTAGACTATTTCTCTAATGGCACTTCCATGCTTACAATCCAAAAGCAAATTGTTGTGGAAATGTAAATACTCAAAATAAATAAACAATTGTAAACCTAAATATCTTCCCCTCTGAAATGAGAAATATGATTCCTTCTACTAGATGGAAGCAAGGTAACTCATATAACTAGATTTACATACTAGTGATCAATTTCAAAAAATTGGTGGCTCCGTTGTCATCTTGTACATGGCTTGATTTTTTAATAAATTTGTTTGAGATATGATAGATTTGATGGGTGATCTCCTTCGTATGATATGTAAAATTTACTTTCAAACTGAACCTTTGATTTTGAAGCTCATGAATGTATGTTCATGCAGGATGTTTCCATGCTCTTACTGAATATGCTAATTTCAATACCATGCCACATGTGCGCTACTTGAATGAAGGGCGAACCCTGGTTGTAGATCCATGAGCATGAAGTTTATGGCAATATTCATGGAGGGTCTCTGCATGTTGAAACACTGACACGTTGGTTGGAAGATTGCGTGAGGAAATTCGAGCCGAGGAGAACAAAATCTTGTGTACAATGTTCTCTATCACTTATAAACTTGAGGGCTCACTTAGATTTATACAATGACTCCCATATTGACCAGTGGTTTCTCTTTTAATATTCAATCAATGCAATTCAACTCCCTTGGCAACGACATGATTAAGTTCCTTGGTGGTGGCGATTCACCTCCCTTCGCAAGTGTGGCGTTTTTATTGATCTTCCTTACCGGCTACGGTCCCTTGGCAGAAGCTATTAAGCTCCCTCGTCTCTGAAAAGGAAATTGTGCTTGTCTCACGAAACAGGGAGAGCAACAGCTTAATTAACCACACTTTATTCTGATTCTTCTTTACTTTAGTTGTTCTCACAACAATTATTGAAGCATTCAGCAATTGGCAGTCTCGTAACAAATGCCACAATGTCTAGATATCTGGCCGATCAACTGTGTTTTGCTTTCCTTTTACTTGGATCAATTCGTTCTAGCTTTGATACCATATAAGAATAAGATCTAGCTAAATGGAAGGTACAATGATAACACAATGAAGAATAAACAATGAGAGGAACTCAAAGAAGATATTCAATATTAATTGGACAATTCATCATTACAATAGCATGTCTTTTATAGATTGTCAATGGCTATAAGACCTAACAACTTATTCGAGAAAACAATGAGAGGAACTCAAAGAAGATATTCAATATTCACTGGACAATTCATCGTCTTTTATAGATTGTCAATGGCTATAAGATCTAACTACTTATTGGAGAAGAGGTGGTTGAATGATTATTTCAAGCATCATCCAACAATAATTTAATGTCTAACAATTTGATATTAATACATAAGTAAACTTTATAATCTAACATTTAAAAATTTAAGAGCTAATTATAGAAGTGTTAAAATAAATAAATAAATATTATTTATATTATTAACAATACATGATCATTACGTCCCTGAGGTGTAGGACAGTCGGTGATGGAGTGTGTTGTTAAGCCACTCCGTGTTGTTAAAGTCACCGGTTCGAAACCTGCAGGGACAAAAAATCCAACCATGTTAAGGGTTGGTGTGGCTCAGGCCGGGGGCGATCCCCGGGTGATTTTGACGGCTTAGATGCCCCTGAGTCGCGGTTTCTCAAACCACAGGTTAATCACGTAACCAACAGGTCCCGCACAAATTAACAAACAAAAAAAAAAAAAAACAACAATACATGATCATTACAATTTGTATCTTCTAAATTGTTGACACCAATATTCAACATGTACACCTTCAGTAATTATTTATTTATTTATTTATTTTTGGGTAAAACGCAAGTAACAACTTGCTTAATCTTGTCACCTTTAGAAAACAATCAAGTAACACCCCACTTCTTTTGAGAACACAAAAATCCAAAGGAAAATGTTATTTATATTATTAACCATGCACTACAACCACAATTTATAACCTTTACTATCATATAACGAGTTGAGATCAATATATAATTACATGTATGGAATGTTGTTAAAATCAATGTAGAATTACAACATGTATGGAATGTGGTCAAAAAATCCTCGCACCTTTTACTTTGGTATTGTTTTTTGAGAAGCCACATAAAAATTATTGGAAGGTGTCACTTTGAAGATTTTTTGGTGTGCTAAACAAGAACATTGTGTTGAGAATTGAAATTAAGAGAGTTATAATAAACTTTGATCATTTTATTGCTAGGTAACACTTTAATTAACCTTTTACCTTTACTTTTATCATTTTATTGATAGGTTACAACTTAATCAACCTTTTAACTTTAGTATTCTTAATAAAAGAGATGATTAATTTTGATTTGTAAAAAACGATAGAAATTTTAATTTTATAGTATATACTAATGTTATACTAAGCCATGACATGTTCAACTGGGGCA
>JASDQU010736351.1:198176-231510 GCA_032191745.1 Picea mariana | reverse complement strand
ATTAATTGTGCCCATCTCCAATAGGTATACACCTTTCGGCGTAACTAGCATAGCTGCAAAGTGGCTGGTGAATGCCGAAAGGTGATGCCAAAGTTTCCTCCCGGACCGCTGAAACACATGGACAACATAGAGCTGAAAAAATCTAAAAGTTAATTTCAAATGTGGTAATTCCAAAGGTTAATCAGTTAAATGTGGCAATCATATGGTGGTACAGTAATTTGTAAATGTTAAAAAGTAAATAGGTTAACTAATGCATTCAAAAATAGAAGAAAGTTATAAAGAGTAAATCACATTCATTGATTTGAGAGGACGACTGAGAATATGCCAGCATATTCAATTGTTTACCATCAGATTAGAATTTTAAATTAAAAGGTGATTAATGGTGCCCATCTCCAATAAATATACAACTTTCGGCTTAAAAATCCTAAAAAACTATCATCAAAGTAAAAAAAAATACTTACTACATTTAATAAAATTGCTAAAAATATCAATTTTGATTCGTCGATTGGATTTCAAATCCTTAACCCAGTCCCCATATAGTGACCGTTCAACCCTCTCAGATGAACCCGCAACTCGAAGCGACCAAGAAAGCGGCGCCGACAATTCTGCCACGTTTCGTGGCTGTCACGGAGTAAAACTAATGAAAGCGGGTGATATCATTGTCATTGAAAGTTAAATAACCTGAAATTTCTAATCTGCTTAGTATAAATGTTTAGATTTTTTTTGGTGTTTTTACAGGTATATTTTCTTATCAGTTTTAACTTAAATTAGGTTAAGAATTGTTGGAACTCCAGATTTGAGAGATTGAGTCTGTATTACTCTTGTGTTCTGAAAGTCTTTTCACAGTGCTAAATCTATATATGCATTCAAAAATGCAATTTAAATAACAAAAAATAATAATCTCACCAAGATCAAAAATTCAAAAAGTCAAATGTTTACACAAGGTCTTTCTAATCTACTAAGGACTAGCACTAAAAGGAAAACCAAGAAAGAAAAAACCATTTTCTTCAGTTAATGTCTTTATGTATAGTTTTATTTTTCTCTTTATATTTTTTTTAATTTAGCTTAAAAATATAGGAAAAGATTTTCTAAAGAAAATTATTTGACTTAAAAAAATAATAGAAAAAATAATTAAAAAAAAGTCACATTTAAAAATGAAGTCATTTATTGTCATAGAAGAAAAATAAAGCGAAGACAAGAAAAAATCATAATCACAATTATTTTTCTTCTATCTTGTTAAGATGATTTTTATGATATTTTTCCTCTATCTTGTTAGATGACTTTTATAATATGATTTGTTGTCTTCTCCAAGAATAAAAAATAATAATTGTGATTGTGATTTCTCTTATCTTTGGACAAGGACCCAAGGAATAGCATTAAGGAAAATCATTTAACAAAGACAAAAGAAAATTGATTATAATTACAATATTTTCTCTCTTTATTTTTATTTTTATTTTTTCATGTTTTTTCTTCTCACAATGAATATGAAAAAATAAAATCAAATCAAAACAAAACAAAAAGCATCAACCATATTTATATTGAAATGACGACACACATAGAGTACACATTCATACAAAAGGCATCAACCATATATACACAGAGCACACATTCATTGGTTTGTATTATGTGACAAATAAGATAAGTGACTTTTATCTACAACTATTAATTTTTACAAATTATAAGCTTAAATAAATATAATATTTAATTACTTTAATAAAAATCATCATAATCATAGATGAAATTTAATTTAATTTTCTTGATATATTTTGTATATGAAATAGAAATTTAAAAAATAAATATCTTTTAATTTATATAGGTAATAAGATCAAACTTACAAAATTGAGTACTAATTTTGATTTTTTCTAACATTGACATTTTTTTTTGTGAGTATAAGATATATGATCTAGTAAGTGGAATGCTTTATAATGCAAAAAAATTGTGATTGTTTTATAATTTTTTGGAGTCAATAAATTTGAATATCTTAACATAATGAAAATATGACTTTTTTAATAATGTAGAGGTTAGTATCTATTACATTCATTTTTTTTTTAATTATTAAGGAATTAACAAGTTACAAGAGAAATATCGATTGTTTTTTTTTTTGCACTAATGAGTTTTGTCAAAAGAAAATGAGAGAAAATAAAATATTTCTTTAAAAAATCACATATTTGAAATATTCATAAACAAGTCTATGTATGTTTGCAATTTCATTAGTTATTTGTAACATATTGTAACAAATTGAAAGATGAAAAAAATGTTGATTTTGATATGTTTTGTGCATTCCATGCCACCAACATAGTTACCTCAATTCCAAGTTTGATGTAGACATATAGGAAAAGACATGACACACAAAATGTGACTAATGGGTGAGATGACCTCTTAAGGGTATCCTTAGCCTTTATGTCGGGATATGGACACCATTTGGATGTTTTGAGCTCTTGGTATGGGTCTTGAGGCCCTAGACATAAGACATTTGTAATGGTTTATGACCTTGTGCATGTTTAATGAGATATAAAACAAATTGTTGGGGTTTGAGTTCTTGTTTTTTGGCATAACAAAAAGATTGAGCCATAAGACTCATTCATTCTACATAAAAAATCAAAAGTATGCATATATCCCATTTATGGGGTAATAATTTTCACTACAATGCATTTAAGGTAGTTTGAGGTAGTGTACATGAGCCATGAGCCCTACAGGAAACTATTAAAGCATATGTCTCTTGGTTTGGTCTTAAAACATGACCTTGACCATAAAATTACATCAAATTAAATAAAATATCAAACTACTAACCATATCTTAATTGCAAGTCAAATATTACATCTTTAAGACCTCTATCAACCTTTAGAAAAAATTTAGGACAATTTGTATATCTTAAAAATACATAAAATTCATGAGCAAGGAACTTCAAGATTGTTATATATAAAAAAATTGAAAGAGGTTCACATGTTATTCCTAACAGATTAACTATATATTTTAATATCATAAACCATGATGTATCTTTTTATTTGTCAAATATCAGTGATATATTTCACTTTAAACCTTTTTACAGAGTTTAAACGTTCTAAGAAATGATTCATGAGATATTTTTCGAGGACATTTGCTCTAAATCTGATGAGAAATTGTTAGATCCACAAATTTGTATGATAAGTACCGAATCAATTTTTGCA
This sequence comes from Picea mariana, assembly GCA_032191745.1. NCBI lineage: Eukaryota > Viridiplantae > Streptophyta > Pinopsida > Pinales > Pinaceae > Picea > Picea mariana. The sequence continues at coordinate 228,343 of JASDQU010736351.1, read as the reverse complement.
TTCAGAAATTGATTTTAAACCACAAAAAATAATGATTTCTTGGAGATTTATATGGCCGGATTAGAAAATTTAAATTTAATGGATAATTTGATCATAGTTTATGCATCAAATGTAATAAGAAATCCTAGGAAACCATCATCAAAGTAGAGAAAAAATTCTTAATACATTTAATAAAATGATTAAAAATATAATTTTTGATTAATCTATTCATTATCTTAACTCTCCAACCATATAAAATTTGTGCAAATTAATCACCCAAATTTTAAGATATAAACTCATAAAATTAAATTGTTATAAATTTCAAATCCCTACCTAACCTGCTCCCCATATATAGACCAACTGTTCAACCCTGTAAAATGAACTCACGGCTGTAAATGACCAAGGCGTCCACTATTGTGTCACGACTCATGGTCGTCAGTTAGTAAAACTAATGAATATCCTTTGAAATCTCACTTCGACTCACTCTTACTGTTAAAGGGAAAAGCCATTTTATTCTGTGTTGTTTTTTTTAATTTATAAGTTTTTTTTCAAACTTGAAATAAGTTTTCATCAAATTTGAAAATACATTTATAAAAAAGAAATTAGAAATTAATCAAATGAAAAAATAAATAAATAAAATTATTTAAATTTTTCCATTTTTACTTATAATAAAAATTGAAAAATAATTTAGATTTTTCTATAAATATATCATAACACATAAAAAAATAATAATAATTTAAAATTTAAAATAAAAATAAAAATAAAAATCTCATAAAACTATACTAATCAACTGAAGAAAAGTAATTTAGATTTTTATAGATTACGTTTCTTCTATCATTTTTTTTATTTTTTTTTTCTTTTTCTTTTATCTTTTAAATTAACATTTCTACTGCAATTTGTTATTTTTCTAGATGATTGGACTTCTTTTTTTTGACTTTTTAAATGGTATCTTAACTGTCATTTAATGCATCTCTAAATAAATTTTTTCCTATAATTTTTTTGGTTTTTGTTTTGTTTATTTAAAGATTATTTTTAATGTTTTAAATTTATTTTTTTCTTTTTTTTATTTTTTTCCTATTTTAATTTTGAAAGAAAAATAAAACAAAATACATAAAAATTAAGAAAAAAAATTATAAAATTTTCACTATTTTGTTTTTTAAGAAAAAAAATTATAAAATTTTCACTATTTTGTTTTTTAAGAAAAGTCAAAATTTTTCCTTTTGTTTTGATTTTGATTTTTATCTTAATTTTAGGAAAAAATAAAACAAAATAAATAAAAACAAAGAAAAAAAATCACAAAAATTTCACTATCTTGGAAAATATATTACAAAGACAAAAAATCATTTATCAAAAAAAATTCCTTAACAAGATGGAGGAAAAATATAAATTGTAAATGAATTTCTTTTTATAAATTTATTTAATTTAACATAAGAGAAAAAAGAATAGGAAAAAAATCACATTATTTAAAAATAAAATCTTTTAATATGATAGAAGAAAAATAAAGAAAAAATAGAAAAAAGCCATAATCATAGTTATTTTTCTTCTATCTTGTTAGATGACTTTTATTATATGATTTTTTATGTCTTTGCCCAAAATAAATCATAATAGATGACTTTTATTATATGATTTGTTATGTCTTTTGTTAATTTTTCAGACCCCAACCCAGTTTCAGTCTCACTGGTTTTTTTTTTATTATTATTATAAATTAATGAATTTCTTACCCCCTTCTCGACACATGATTAAAGATGATTATTATTATTAATTATTTAATTTTTATTTTTATTTTTATATAAATAGATAAAAATTCTTTTATCACAAGTATCACTTAGACCTAGACTTTATTTTCCTAGGCTGGGTGACATTTTATTAGGGAAAATGTTTTAAATCTTTCTTATCACATTATTCATCCTAAGGCCATCTAGGTTTATCCATTTATTAACTAATAACACGACGTTCCTTTCAGGATGCACTGGGTGCTGCAAGGATGCCACTCGCCTCAATCTGTTTCCCTTGCGCAACATGCCCTTCAGGAAGCACTACGTGCTCCAAGGGTGCCACTCGCCTCTTGACTGACTTGGTAGACATCAAAACCCCCTAGAGTCAATACTCCACCAGGTGATCTTGTGGGAGACTAAGGGCCTCTAAGGAATAAGGCCCCTGCCTTATTGCGCACCACTTGGAATCATCGTGAGCGACTGTTGCAATCTTCCCTCATGGCATCATGGGTCCTCTCAAACTAGGTATTCGTTAACCTACAGTTTGAGCCACGGAGGGAGGGCTAGTAGGCTATGGCAGGGTTGTTGTCCACACCTCTCCCTCAACGTCTTTGGTAGTCGTGCGTGACCCCTCTACTCCAAATGTGAGTCTGGTCGACAAGCTATCATCAGCCTGTATCATCAATGAATCATGTGAGAAATATATCCATAATCATATCATCTAATTAGATGCACTAATATCACATATAAAGAAATCAAACCCCAATAGTTCACTCTCCGACTCGATCCGAAGACCAAGGGGTTCCATCGATGCCTCTGCATCCTCGAGGTCCAAAAGCCTGCACACTCAGTAAAACCGAGTCAATAGCACCTGTCTATGTCAATGTAGAAAAACAACATGTCATCAACTCATAACGCCTTATAATCAAAATCAAATGCTTAATAGTATAATAATTCAGATCACTTGCGAGCAAGTGTCCTCAAAGAATAAGTTCGCTCTGTGTGCACAAGAGAGGGATGTTACATACACCCTGTCTTGGTCTAAACTTTGTCTCGAAGTTTCATAGTATAAGTGCTGAAATTATGTGTATCACAGTATCAAAAGTCTATCTATCAAACAAAAATGGAAACTATTGGCGCATATCATATGCATCCTCCCAGGTCACCAAGTGTGGACTATAGTTGTCCCACTGGACCTTGACTTGATCTACTGTTCGGCGATGTAGCTGTCGAATGCAATGATCAAGGATGCGGATTGGCTCAACCGTGAGCACCCCCTCATCCGATACCTAATGGAACTCATGTCAATAACATGTGTAGGATCACTAATATAATGTCTCAAAACAGATACATGAAAAACATTGTTCATACACCTCAAAGAATCAGGCAAGGCTAGTCGATAGGCCATTTGCCCCTTCCTCTCCAAAATCTTGAAAGGTCCCATGAACCTAGGAGAGAGTTTGTCTCCCTTTCCAAACTTGATCGAACACTTATGTAGTTTTACCCGCAAAAAGATTCGATTTCCAACCTCATAACTACGGTCGACATGGTGGGCATAGGGATAACTCTTCTGCCGATCTTGCGCTTTTTTAATACTTTTTCTTATTGTTTTCATTTTCTCTTCTATTTATTGGATCGCTTTTGGTCCCACCAGGACCCTATCCTCAAGCTGATCCCAACTCAAAGGCATCTGACACGGTTGCTCGTAAAGAAACTCTAAAGGCGCCATCTTAATGGTGCTTTGATAACCGTTGTTATAAGCGAATTCCACCAGTGGCAAGAATTCTTCCCAACGCTTTTGTTGGTCCATCACGTACATGCGCAATATGTCCTCCAAGGTCTGGTTCATTTGTTCGGTCTGCCCATCAGTCTTCGGGTGATACGCAGTACTAAAGTTAAGTTAGGTTCCCAAGGCCTCTTGGAAACTAGTCCAAAATTGTCCAGTAAACACTGATCCCCAATCGGATATAATCCTCTTAGGCATGCCATGCAGCCTCACAATCTCACTGATGAAAACCCTAGCTATGTTAGGTACTTGATACATCGTACGCACAGGAATAAAATGAGCACTCTTCGTCAGAGTGTTGACTACTATGAAAATCGAGTGGTGTCTCCTTGTTGTCAGTGGAAATCCAATAATAAAATCCATCGAAATAACCTCCCATTTTGATTTTGGAATAGCGTGTGGCTGTAGTAATACTATTGGATGTCTATGTTCGACCTTTACTTGCTGACATTCTTGACATTTGGCCACATAGTTGACTATGTCTACCTTCATCCCTTTCCAAAAGAATAAGGGTTTAAGGTCCGACCTCATCTTCGTGACTCCCAGATGAGCCATGTACACTGCTCTATGAGCCTCGCTTAGGATCAATCTCCTCAACTCATCGTTCGGTGGTATGTAAATCCAATTTTCAAACCTCAATAATCCATCGTTGTCAAATGTAAATCCTTCAAATCTTGGTACCATCATTGTGTTTTGTCTGATAAAACCCTCGACATCTTTGTACCTTTCATTGTCATGGTATAAAATTAGAATCTTTTCACGTAGATTTCTCTGAAGAGGCAACAACGAAAATATGTGTGGTCTCTGACTCAATGCATCTGCCACTCGGTTCATTGTTCCTTTTGTGTAAGTAATCTTGAAGTCGTACTTGCTAAGCAATTCCGACCAACGTCGTTGTTGCACGTCAAGACTGCTTTGAGTAAAGATGTGTTGTGGTCCACAATGGTCCGTATTTAGTTCAATTTTTTGTCCAATAAGGTAGTGTCTCCAAACAATCAAGGCATATACGATGTCTAACAACTCCAAATCGTGCGTCTCATAGTTCTCCTCATGCCTTCTCATTTTCCTCGAGATGTAAGTGATCACTCGACCGTCTTGCATCAAGACTCTGCCTAAGACTTCCTTGGATGCATTAGTGCATACCAAGAAGTCTGCGTCCATGTCAGGGACGTTTAGTATCGGTGTTATTTTCAACATAGTTTTGAGCCTCCCAAATGCTTCCATGCATTTCTCAGTCCAAACAAACTTCTTGTTCTTCTTCTGCAATTCTGTGATCGGATTTGCTATCTTCGAAAATCCCTTGATGAACCATCGATAGTATCCTACTAAACCCATCAAGAAACATACTTCCAGGATGTTCGTTGGTGCAGGCCATTCCATAATAGCCTCGAACTTTGCTGGATCCATGACGATACCTTTGTCAGAGATGACATTCCCTAAGTAATGAATCTTCAATTGATAAAAAGAGCATTTGGACAACTTCCTATACAATTTGTGCTCTCGCAGACACTGTAGTACCAAGTGCAAGTGCTCTTCATGATCCTCCATCGTCTGAGAGTAGATCAAAATATCATCAATGAATACTTGGAAAAACTTGTCCAAGAACAAACGGAACACACCATTCATCAAACTCATAAATACCCCTGGGGCATTTGTCAGTCCAAATGGTAAAACAATAAACTCGTAATGTAAAAACCTCATCTTAAAGGCGGTCTTAGGGATGCCATCCTCCTTGATCCATAACTAGTGATACCCTGATCGCAAATCGATCTTTGAAAATATCGTCGCACCCTTCATTTGATTGAATGGATCATCAATCCTCGGCAACAGATACTGATTCTTGATCGTTTCCTTGTTCAATTGATGGTAGTCAATGCAGAGTCTCCATGACCCATCATTCTTTCGTATGAAAATAACAGGCACACCCCATGGTGGAACACTCATATGTATAAGTCCTAGGTCCAACAACTCCTTCAGTTGCATTCTCAACTCCTGTAACTTCAGGGTTGACATATGATAAGGCATTTGCATTATTGGTTCAGTCCTCGGTTTTAGGTCTATGGTAAACTTTAATTATCTCTCCAGTGACATTCCAGGTAACTCCTCTAGGAAGACATCCACAAACTCTCTCACCACAGGAAGGTGTTCTAAACCTTCCATTACTCCCTTCTTGTTTAATGCAAGGATCACATAAAGCTTACATCCCTTGCTCATGCTCTTCCATAGATGCAAGGAAGAGATAAAACTCAGGGAAACTCCCTGGTTTCGTCCTACAATAACGCATCTTTGCCCCTCATCATTGACCAAGCTAAACCATTTTTTCTTACAGTTGCGTATCACCTCATGCGATTTCGACCAGTCCATACCGATCACGATGTCATAAGATCCTAAGAACGTGACGTACAGGTTGGCCCTGGTGACAAAATCTCCCAAGTTAAGGATGGAGACCGTAACCTTTCCTCCAACCTTATGTTTGGCTCCAGAAGCGATCTCTACGAAGCTAAACTCATCCTGTTTGACTGCCTTTACCTTAATCTTTTTTAGCGCTGCACCAAAAATGAAACTCTCGGTAGCATCAGGATCTATCAAAATACTAAGGGTCTAGTCAACGACGATACCTGACGTCTCGAGCACAAATGACCGGTGCTCTTCTTAGCGGTTATTGACCGCTGCATGAATCTGATGGGCCTTGCCCATATCTCCCACGGTAGTGGGTCTGACTAATCTAAACGCTCTAGTCCTCTCCATTGGGCAGTCGCACTAGTAGTGTGGCTCCCTACACATCCAACACCCCTTCTTCAGTCCAATACTCCTAGTACCTGAAGTAGAATATGATGGCCCACCAGCCTGGAATCCTGGTCTGTTCTGTTGAACAGGCCTAAACTGCTTCTATCGTTGATTATGTGGTCCCCGATAAGGTGTCCGTTGCTGAGGTGCCAGTCGTCGAGGTGTAGTGAAAGTGGATCCTCTCTGGAAGCCATGATATCCTGGAGTATGTCTGGCTGGTGTCTGATGTTGTTGTGCACCTGATGACACATGCCCTGTTGGTCTTACTAGAGTCTTGCTCTGACCCCCACTGATAAGCTCCTCCTCTGCTATGAGGGCCTTCTAGACGACATCATGCAAGGTTTGAGGCATCATAATCCTAACTTTTTCACGTATGTTTCCATTAAGGTCGAACACAAACCTATTGACCTTAAGTTTCTCAGTATTAAGATGCAGCGCATATCGAAGGAGCTCCATAAAATGGGCCTCGTACTTGGGCACCATACCACCACCATGTTGTAAGGCATTGAAATCCTTGATCTAGCCCTCAATGAATTCCTCTGATAGGTACCTCTCTCGAAACCATTCCTCGAACAACTCCCATGACACATCTTTGACGACCATGTTTAGTTGTGGAAGGAGCGTCTTCCACAATAGAAGAGCGCTCCCTTTCAGTTGAAAGACAACCATGCAGACCTTCATGTTGGAGGTATAGTCGCAAAGTGAAAATCACATTGCCATATTCTCCAACCATGCATCTACGGCTGCACCGTCCGGGGCACCAAATAACTCAGAAAATTTGACCTTCTCAAGTTTGCGGTAAATGCTACCAGTACTAGCTAGAGCGCGTAGTGGACCCTCAGGGGGTGTCGGAACCCTAGCCTCCTCTCTATCTAAACAGTTGATCAATGCCTTAGACATCCGCTGAAAAGAACTCATCGCTCCTGCCCGACAACCTATTTGTCTCCCTGGGGATTAGACCCTCAGGCATGGATGTTGCTGGAGAAGTCATGCCTCCTACCCTAGCACCCCGTTGTCTGCCTCCATGACGTCCTCTAACCATGATTACTTGCATGAATACAAGTCAACTTAATTAGTAACATTATAATAAAAAGTCATATCAACGAAAGCCATAGTGATCCCAAGTCACGGGTTGAACCTGCTTTGATACCATATGTAACGACCCCTTAGTTACAACTACTAGCAAACCAGAATTGCAATTTTTTTTTTGTTTTTAGGCAAGAAGGTGATGACGACAACAGTTTAACCACACCGCTGACAAAAAACACAAGCACATAGTCCAGGCAACAGGAAATTATGACTCCACGCACTGGCACAAGAGAAACTGGGAAAAATGTGCGTAGAACAAGAAGCAGAAATGACTACCTGCCTGACGCAAACACGATCACACCTATATGCTAAAGGACAACATCCCCATCCCAACATAACGGACTTGACAAACAAAGACTAGAACCTCAAGGCGTGTGAATCCAATGACTGAAGGCGTTCAACCCATGCACCAAAAGAAAACTTACAATGCTCGACGACACTCACATGGAAGGCATTGACTCCGGCCAAGTTATCATTCGCCTCTATCCAATAGGGCGCACCATGATCCCCTCATCAGGAATCATGCCGTCCCCAGATGATAGACGCTTCAATAATCTTAGCGCAACACATCCTAACGGGACCAAGGATTTAAGAAAATCCAATGCGCTAGGATGCGAAACAAATAACAAGAAGACTACACCCACACCCCAAGCATCTAGTTGACAGGACTCCAGACGACGTTACTCAAGAAAAAAAAATGCAACTATTACATGACTTCGCCAACACCCCATTCGTTCTTCAAGTCTAAACTCGTTAAAATTACCATCTACTTAACATTAAGTATAATCTAACTTGCATGTCTAAATTATAAATTAGTCATTAATTTACAATCAAAATGACATTAAATACAACCAATTTAGCAAGTCTAATTACCATTTGTCCATCATTACCATCTAATTCACAAATCTAATTTAATCAATACTAAAACCATAAACTATAATTACTATCTAATTAACAAGTCAGTTTAATCAAGGTTAAAACTAAAGGACAAGTTTGGTCTGAGTTAGTTAAAGGCGATCTAAACAATTCAAGGTTGTCTATTCAATGAAGAGGTCATCGAAAATGCTAATAATTTGTTGTAAGAAGTAATTATAAATTACCAATGTTGCAAACTACTGTGTACATTATACATGGGATGTCAAATAAAAAATAGAAGGCGTGTATATGACAAGTCACCGGGCCATTTGGGTAAAACAAGACCCAAATTAGAAAGCGTTTCAATCAATTTATAGAACGGTTGTCAATAAGTAACAAGCATTAAACACAAGCGAGAGTTAAATACCATTAACTCAGAAATATATAAATGACAACACAGTCCTGGCGGGCCATCAATAAATGAAACGTACTCCTAATATGGTAACAATGTAGACCCAAGGTAAGTCCGAACGTAGCGTAGTCCAAGCAACAAAGTGCCAGACACACAGGCGACTAAGGTTGTCTTAAATGAAAAAATCATACACATTACACACAACCCAATGAAACTATAAAATCGTTGTGGTTAAAAACATATAATCGTAAAGACAGTAAATACAATTGTAATGCCATTAAAGCAGGTCGTTGTACCTTATTCACCATAGAATGGAATTATACATAATCATTGTCAAAAGAGAAAGTAAATATAACTTCATTGCCATCTATAAAATCGTAACTGCCATTAGCTGTAATCACATTGCCAATTAATGAAGACGTGGTACATTGCTCACCATAGACTGGAATATATGATCGTTGTTCTACATGGTTGAATGCACAGGTAAATTCAAGGTTGCAATCATAGATGGTAAATGTGTCACAACAAGGTCATGGTTACAATTCAAAGTGGTATGGGGTCACAATAGTTACACTGTTTCAAATCGCAGATTATAAATTCGCTGAATTATAAATCAAGATTACAAATCGTAGAGGTAGGGTGTTACAGCAAATTTGTGGGTACATATCGCAGAGGTAATGTATTAGAGTAAAATCTTGTTTACATATCGCAGAGGTAAGGTGTTACAACAAAATCTTGTTTACATGTCACAAAGGTAAGGTGTTACAACAACTTCGCTGAGTTTACAATCAAATAATTTCAATGAGGTTAAAACATTCAAGAATTTAATTCGTTGAGTTTATAACCTTATAAAACGCACATAAGTAAAATTCTTCTTAATCAATATACACTAGCATGTTTAAAACAAAAAGTGGGTAGCTTGTCGATCACTTGGCAATCTAAACAACCTAACCATAATAAAAATTTCCCTCAGAAAAATTTCGCCCCCAAATCAAACGAAATGTAAACCAACAATCGCTAGGCAAACCAACAAATAGCAGTTTAAATCAAGTGACAAATGTAGTCTTAACTAGAGGTGAAAACACAGTCTCAATAGTTTTCAAAAGTAGAGTGTAGAGGTAAATAAATGCAGGGAATGTCGAGGAAGATATAAAAACATAGAGTTAAAAAAAAAACTTCACCATCGTAAAAAATTCCAGGGTTAATTAATTGCATCAAGGCGTAGGACTACACACTACCCAGAACAATCAACATGGGTAGATGACTGGCAGGAACCTCCTTCGCTCATCATCCACGGACATAAAAGCAAGACGTTTAGATCCATAGGTCTATTAACACCGAAGTGACGACCATAGATCAGGCTCTTGGCTGACTACTCAGGCGTGAATTGATGAGCTAGGGACGAAGGCAAAAATAAACCACAATAATCACAATCGATAAACCATAGGACGATCAAGACATGTGGGGATCAAAGGCCATGGAATTCAATCAACATTGAGCTAAAGGCTCTGAGGGAAACTCAGTCATCAACTAGAATGCTAAGACAATCGTTTTCTTTACCTGATTAAATATACATAACTAAAATCATAAATCATACAAACAATCTACCATGTAGAAACAAGGAAGCATATAGTAGCCCGAGTCGCCCGATCTAAGTTGATGTCCCACGCGCTCCATGCAACTTCTGCTTGCGAACTGATGAGACTTCACTGGCACCTCCCAACCAATGTTGGGGGTACTCTTCTTCCCCCTTAGCCCCCCGAGCCGCAAAGGGGCCACACCCACTAACCAGAGAATCAGCTAGCTCCCAGCTCAACTCGTAAGGCTAAGCTACCACTCCTCACCAAGCTGAGTATCCCAACTCCAACAAGTTAATTCAGTCAAGTATAAATTTCTGCAGCGTAACGTTACACATCATCGAAGAGATCCATCATCCTTCTCCTCCCTCCATTATATAGAGTTTTGAAGTCCTTTACTTTCCCAAAATCCCATTTAATTTAATGTTTAATAATTTAATTCATAAAAATACTCCTCGTACATCTGTCACCCATCCCCTTCATTCCTCCATAAATTAATTTCAATAATTAAATAATTACCCCTATTTCCCTCACCCACCTAAAATCAATCCTAGAATCGCTCCTAGGTGTCCCCATATTCCCTTACAAGTTTTAATGACTTTCCCCCTTACCAATTTACTAGTTGAGTTAATTTAGAAAGTTCTTAAATGCCAGATACCTTACTAAGTTTGACTTTCTGCTTTTTCCCTTGTGTTTCCCCTTTCTTTTTATATTCTCCTATTTTCCTAGTTTCCTAATTCTTTTAGATTTCCCTCTTTCCCTTTTCATTTAAAACTCAAATTGGTAGGTGTAGAAAATCAATTTTTTCCCTTTTTCCTTTTTAGTTAATAAAGTTTTAATTAACATATGAGACAAAACAATTATTTCCCCTTTTTTTAATTTTATCCCCAAAAAGATTTATTATTATTATTATTATAAATTAATGAATTGCTTACTCCCTTCTTGACACATGATTAAAGATGATTTTCATTATTAATTATTTAATTTTTGTTTTTATTTATATATAAATAGATAAAAATTCTTTTATCACAAGTATCACTTAGACCTAGACATTATTTTCCTAGTCTGGGTGACATTTTATTAGGGGAAATGTTTTAAATCTTTCTTATCACATTATTCATCCTAAGGCCATCAAGGTTTATCCATTTATTAACTAAAAATGCGATGTGCCCTTCAGGACGCACTAGGTACTCCAAGGGTGCCACTCGCCTCAATCTGTTTCCCTTCCACGACGTTCCCTTCAAGACGCACTATGTGCTCCAAGGGTGCCACTCACCTCTTGACTAACTTGGTATACATCAAAAACCCCTGGAGTCAATACTTCGCCAGGTGATCTTGTGGGAGACTAAGGGCCTCTAAGAAATAAGGCCCCTGCCTTATCGCACGTCCTTTAGAATCATTGTGAGCAACTGTCACAGTCTACCCTCACGACATCGTGGGTCCTCTCGAACTAGGTAGTCATTAACCTACAGTTCGAGACACGGTGGGAGTGCTAGTAGTTTGTGGTAGGGCTGTTGTCCACACCTCTCCCTCAACGTCTCTGGTAGTCATGCGTGACCCCTCTACTCCACATGTGATTCTGGTCGACAATCTATCGTCATCCTGCATCATCAAGGAATCATGTCATAAATATATCCATAATCATATCATCTAATCAGATGCACTAATATCACATATAAAACAATTAGACCGTAATAGTTCACTCCCCGACTTGATCCAGAGTCCAAGGGGTTCCATCAATGCCTCTGCATCCTCGAGGTCCAAAATCTTGCACACTCAGTAAAACTGAGTCAATAGCACCTGTCTATGTCAATACAACAAAACAACATGTCATCAACCCATAACGCCTTATAATCAAAATCAAATGCTTAATAGTATAATAATCTAGATCACTTGCGAGCAAGTGTCTCAAAGAATAAGTTTTCTTAGTGTGCGCAAGAGAGGGATGTTACACCATCATTAAAGACTTAAAACGAGTGTCTTGGGATCTTATTTAAGCTTCTCAAGGTCATTAGCCTTGAACTAGTACTGAAACCAACATGCATGAACTTTGTAGGGGGTGTTTGGGCTTCAAGTGGGGTACAAGCACCATGAGTAGTTTTTGTGCACTGGGAATGTGTGTTAGTCCATAAACATGGTCTGGGAGGAAATAATGACCTCAAGCCCTAATTGAACCTTCTTGAGTTCAAGCATTGTGAACAACACCTAGAAACAATGACATAGGCCCTCTTCGTTGATTCTTTCACATCTGAGTTGAATATGGGTTTCATTATGATGTCTTAAGCATCATGGATGTGTCTGAGGTTCATGACCATAGTGCAAATATGGAAACAAAATGTTTTGGCCCTAAACCCTTCTCCTTAGACCCACGTTTCATGGATGAGTCCTTGAGCCAATGCATTAGACCTATTTTAGTTATCAATTTCCTCCAAGGGTGCTATGGGTCCTATGATTAGGTTAGTTGTGCACCAAGAATGGGTTTGTAGGTCCAACCAAGGTAACATGATGAAAACAATGACCTTGTTCCCTAAATGAAGCTTCTTGGTCTCAATCACTATGAAATACACCTATAATCCACAAAACATTACATCTCTTGGGCATCTTTTGATTCTGAGTAGTTATAATGGGTCTTTACATTACATCTCTTGGGACATTATAATGGTTTTAATAATGTAATAATGGGTCTTTGCATCTTTACAATCGCCAAATAAGCATAGCAAGGTCCTTGGGAATTTAACAAATCTTTTTGGGCTCAAGCATGGTGAAAGATGCATTGAAACACCACATAAGACCTTTCTATCGGATCTTTGGCATCTAAGTGTGCTATGGATACCATTAATTGTTTTTGGTAGTGGAGATGTATCTAGGGGCCTTGACCATGGAAAAAAAAAAGGAAAACAAGGAACTTACATAGGAAAATGAACCTTTTAGGTCTTTAGTGTTATGAACAATTCCTCCAAATCTCAACACATGTCCTCTCTATGGGGTCTTTGAACCCTAAGTTGTATTATGGGTGTTTCTAGGCAATTTTGCACAAAGGAGATGAGGCTAGGGGCCTAGGCTATGCTCAAGAGAGGAAAATGGGTCCTAATTCTAAAATTTTCGTTTGAAACATGTAAAGGTGAGAGAATTTTTGCATGGTTATGAATTTATGTAATAAAAACACATGTTCATTATTAACATGTGCATATTAATAGCTTGTGCTCAATCATGTAAATTCAAAAAAATGACAAACTCACTAAATTGCACACACTTGGAAAATTATATATGCATATTCTATGTATACATGTATATATTATAAGGATTTTTTTTTTCTATTTTTTATTAATTTTATTTTTACATATATCATAAATATAAATTAAACATGTATTTTATTTCTAGTCTCACCCTTTTAGAAAACAAATCTTATGGTGCATAAGGAGAGAGACCTATAACTAAAAAACAATGATTGTTTTTGTTAAAACCCGCAAACAGTTCTTAAAGTATGGAAGAATAGTGGCTCACCAATTGTTATCTACAAATGTACAAATTTATTTGAAGAAATTTTGGTTTTTAGATATTATATCAATGTATTAAAGTCAATATATTTATTATAATTTAGAGGAAAAGTAACATACCACTATTAGAAGAATGTTGATTTTTGTGAGTTATGCCATTTTTTCATAAATAGAAGTTAAATATTGTAAGCTAATTAATTTTTTTATGTTTTCGTCTTTCACATCATATTCTAATAAGTTGTGCATATACCTCTAATAATTCTTCTTACTCAACAAATTGTTATTTTTCCACATTTCCATAACAAGTAAACTCAATAATAACATCATACAAAACTATATTTCATTTTTATCAAAACTAAAAGTTGTAAATAAAAAACATTAACAATTTGTAACCCTAAATGTGATAAATAAAACTAAAATCTCATTAACAATTTGTCACCCATGGATCTGCTTAACGATAGGCTCGATTTTCATTACAAGATCTCAAAGGGACGCCAATTCTTTCCTCCAACGAACCGCAATGTTTATGCGATCTAGGATATGCTGGATTGCTTTGTCAATACCCACACCAATAAATCCATAGACAAAACCAGGATCAGGCATGTTTTTTATTCAAAAACTCCCTTCAAGATATATGCAATCCTGTATATGACACAACAAAAACACTCCCTCAAAAATTTCAGAATGACACTTTTGACTCTTAGCACAATTCTTTGAGGAAGATGAAGATGTCCATACAGTGCAACTAAGAACTGAAGATGGCAGATTTGTAAAGACTCCACAATAGCAGCTACTATGCGTACAAGTATATTTATCTCTGAACTGCTTGATGTATAGTGGTTGCCTTAATTTATAATTTATAGGAAAATGGACCGTAGAAGTTATTTGTAATAACCGAGTGGGCAGAGCAAGTTTATTTTTTTTTAATGATGGAATTTGAAATTTAATGGATAAATTGCTCATCATTTACGCATCAAATGTAGTAAAAAGTCCTAAAAAGCTGTCATCAAAGTAAAGGAAAATGTATACATTTAATAAAATTGCTGAAAATATCAATTTTGATTCGTCGATTAGATTTCAAATCCTTAACCTGCGACCCAGATAGTGACCGTTCAAGCCTCTGAGATGAGGCCCGCAGCTCGAAGCGATCATTTAAAAAAAATGAAAATTAAAGAGGAGGAAAAGCTATTTAGATTTTTCTATCTTTACTTTGATAAAAATTAGAAATAAAAGTAAAAACGAAAACCTACATCTTAAAAAAATAAAATAAAACTGATATACGTTTTTGTCAAGAAAGCCGGCGTCCACTATTGTGTCACGTCTCATGGTCGTCAGTTAGTAAAACTAATCACTACGTGTGATATCCGTTTTTGTCAAGAAAGTCGGCGTCCACTATTGTGTCGTTTCATGGTCGTCAGTTAGTAAAACTAATAACTGCGTGTGATATCCGTTTTTGTTATGAATTTCAAATCCCTCCCTAACCTGTTTCCCATATAGTGACCATTCAACCCTGTAAGATGAACCCACAGCTGAAAGTGGGCAAAAAAGCCGGCGTCCACTAGTGTCACATCTCATGGTCGTCAGTTAGTAAAACTCAGTCATCCATGAGCAGGAAAGTCGGCGTCCACTAGTGTCAAGTCAATAGTGGACGCCGAGTTTCTTGACGTAGTGATTAGTTTTACTAACTGACGACCATGAGACGTGACACAATAGTGGACGCCGGCTTTCTTGACAAAAACGGATATCAATTTTATTTTATTTTTTTAAGATGTAGGTTTTCGTTTTCACTTTTATTTCTAATTTTTATCAAAGTAAAGATAGAAAAATCTTAATAGCTTTTCCTCCTTTTTCAATTTTTATTTTTTTTAAAACGTCGCTTCGAGCTGCGGGCCTCATCTCAGAGGGTTGAAATCCAATCGACGAATCAAAATTGATATTTTCAGCAATTTTATTAAAAGTATGCATTTTTCTTTACTTTGATGACAGCTTTCTAGGATTTTTTACTACATTTGATACGTAAATGATGAGCAATTTATCCATTAAAAGCCATTTTATTTCGTGTCTTTTTTTATTGGTTATATATTTAGTTTTAAAAAATAAAATTAAAATCATAAAAAATAAGCTTTTTTCAAATTTAAAAATATGTTTAAAAATAAAATAAAAATTAATCAAAAAATTAAAAAAATTAAAAAAATATATAAATCTACCTAAAAGTAATTTAAAATTCAAAGTAAATATAAAGATAAAAAAACTCATAAAAATATATAAATGATTTAGATTTTTTAGATAACGTTTCTTCTATCATTTCGTTGGTTTTGGTTTTTATTTTTATTTTCTTTTAAATAACGTTTCTTCATTCATTTCTTCGGTTTTTGTTTTATTTTTCTTTTGTCTTTTAAATAACATTTCTACTGCCATTTGCTATTTTTCTAAGTTCTTCTATCATTCTTTTCTTTTTAAATAGTAGGCAAGTAAGAAAGAAGGTAAGTCAAGAAGGTGATACCATAGTTTCATTTCGCACTTGCTGTTAGGCCCGGTCTCGCAGGAATGAACTGACCTTTCATATTTTGAGATTTCCACCATTCAATTGCATCTCATGCTTTATATATGAGATTATTCCATTTCATATTTCCAATACTAAATATCTAGCGTGCACTTTATCTATTGTATTATCAACGATATGCTCAATAGCTCTATGCAGCACTTGTGCCTTTTATGTAGGGCCCATGTGTCCCGTATCGGCAAGCTCTGTAGGAACTATTGTTCCGTGTAGGTATCTTTATTGTCATTTAATCTGTTTCTAAATAAGTTTTCTCCTATTATTCTTTTGGTTTTTGTTTATGTTATTTTTAATATTTTTAATTTATTTTTTTCTTTTGTTTTATTTTTTCTCTATATTTTAATTTATAGAAAAAAATATATATAAAAATTAAGAAAAAAAAATCACAAAATTTTTATTATCTTGTTTTTTAAAAAAAAGACATTTTTCCATTTTTGTTTTGATTTTTATTTCTATCTTAATTTTGAGGAAAAATAAAATAAAATAAAATAAAAAAAGAAAAAAATTACAAAAATTTCACTATCTTACCTTTGTAAAGAAAAAAAAAAGATAAATGAAAAAATATTGCAAAGATAAAAATTCATTTATCAAAATAGAAAAAAAAAAGTCATTTAACAAGATAGAGAAAAAATATAAATTGTAAATGAATTTTGTTTTATAAATTTTTTTAATTTAACATAACAGAAAAAAAGAATAGGAAAAAAATCAAAATACTTAAAAATAAAGTCATTTAATATGATAGAAGAAAAAGAAAGAAAAGATAGAAAAAACCATAATTATAGTTATTTTTCTTCTATCTTGTTAGATGACTTTTATTATATAATTTGTTATGTCTTTGCCCAAAATAAAAGAAAATAATTATAATTGTGATTTCTCTTATCTTTGGATGAAGACATAAGACATAAGAAATCACATTAAGAAAAATCATTTAACAAAGATAGAAGAAAATTTACTATGATTATGATTTCTTCTATCTTTATCTTTATTTTGTTTTGTCTTCATTTTTTCTTTTCAATGTGAAAAAAACATAAAACAAAATCAAAACAAAACCAAAGACATCAACCATAATTAAGTTAAAGTGACATCTCTAGTTTATCTTGTCTTTACCTTTTCTTTTCATTGTGCAAAAAAACAAAAAAGAAAATCAAAACAAAACCAAAGACATCAACCATATTTAAAATGAAGTAACAACACACATAGATCACATAGTCATTCCTTTGTATTACATGACAAATAAGAGATGTGACTTTTGTCTACATAGATTTATATTTACAATTTATAAGGTTAAATAAATACAATATTTAATTATTTTAATAAAAATCATCATAGTCATAGACTGAATTTAATTGTTTTAGTATATTTTGTATATGTAATAGAAATCTTAAAAACAAATATCCTTTAATTTGTATAGGTAAAAAATTAAAACTTAAAAAATAATGTAATAATTCTGTTTCTAGCATTGGCATATTTTATGAGAGTGTAAGATATATGTTTGTGTAAGTGGAATGCTTTAATATCTAAATAATGGAATCAATGTATACAAATTATGATTGTTTTTTAATTTTTTTGAATCAATAAAGTAGTGATATATGTCAAGCATGTGTTTAGCATTTGAAAGTCTTAATATAAGAAAATGTGATTTTTTTTAGCATGTAGAGGTTAGTGTCTAGTAGTGTTGCCCTACAAATTTATTTAAATCATTAAGGAATTTAAAAGTTGCAAGAGAGGAATTTTAAAGTTACAAGAAAAATATTAACTATTTGTTTGTGCACTAATGAGTTATGTCACAAGAAATAAGAGTTCAAATAAATCATTTCTTTAAAAAATTAGATATTTGAAATATGCATAAACAAGTCTAAGTATGCTTGCAATTTCATTAGCTATGGCTATTTGTAACACATTGTAGTCGTTCGTCAAAATAAGACATTGAAAGATGAAAAGCATGTTGATTTTGATATGTTTTATGCATTACATACCACCAAATTGGTTACCTCACACCTAAGTCTGATGCAGTCATATATGAAAAAACATGACACATAAAACATGAGTAATGGTTGAGATGACCTCTTAAGGGTATCCTTGGCCTTTGTGTGGGGATATGGACATCATTTCAGCACATGGCATGGGTTTTGAGGCCCTAGACATGGTCGAGGGAAGGAACATGGACCTTAGGCTCTAAATGGTGCTTTTAGCCATCCATGGATAAGAAATACTCCTCCTTGAACCACCACATATGACCTCCAAAAGGGGTCCTTGGCAACTAAGTGGGGATACAGGCACCATTTGCATGTTTTTAGCAATGGGTATCTCACGGGAGGAAACACAAAGATGAGGCACTAAACATGGATTCTAGTCACTCAATAATAGTAATTATGTTATGGGACCCTTTGCATGGCCCATGATCCTTACTAGGAACCATTAGGACCTATGTCCCTAGTTCCTACACCTAAAAAAACCCATCCATGGTACACAAATTGTCAAAATTATTCATTTATACCATTCATAGCTAAACAATTCCCTTTATGTGGCCTTTGTGGTAGATTATGACATTGTGCATGTTTAAAGAGATATAAACTAAATTGTTGGGCCTCGAGTCCTTGGGTTTTGGTATTAAAAAATGGATTGGGCCATGAGACTCATCCTTTCTACACTAAATGTTAAAAGTATTCATATATCCCACTTATGGGACAATAATTCCCACTACAGTGTATTTAGGGTAGTTTGGGGCTCTATATATGAGCCATGAGCCCTAGAAGAAACCATTAGGGTATATGTCTCTTGGTTTTTGTCTTAAAACATGGATTAGACCATAAGACCCAATCGTGTTATACAAAATGTCAAACTAATAACCATATCCTAATTGCAAGCCAAACAATATATCTTCAATAAATCTATTGAGGTTTCGGTTCCCATGTATTTCCTGCGAATCATAGAAAAAAATATTATGGCCAATGTCCTTGTTTTATGTATATAAACGTTGTCCTAGGACACAAGACCTATTCATGTTTCTCCAAACATACGATTTATTTTGATAGGGACAATTTTTCCTCTATGAGGCAATTTTGGTTGTTAGAGGACATGCATATGTCCCCTGATCCCTAGCAATTCATCTCATGATCAAAGTCCCTAGTTGTCATACTTAAATTGTGCCTTAGCCTACATGACCCATCAATGTTATGCCAAACATCAAAATTGTTCTCATGTCTAGGTCAAATATTCCATTTATATGGCGTTTGTGTTGGGTTTGGGCCCTATATATGTCTCATGAGCCCTAGAAGAAATTTTTGGAACCCAACTACCTAGTTTTAATCACCCAGCCATAAATATAGATTTCAGGCCCTTAAATTATGCATCGATCGTTATATTTATTCCCATATCTCACTTGAAATCCAAACATTCGTTTTATAGGTCCTTTGTGATGATTTATGCTCACGTGCATGGCCCATGAGCCCTAAAAATAAATTTGATGGAAGAATTCATTAATTTTTGGCCTTGAACCATGCTCTAAAAAATGTGGCCCATGCATACTTTGAAAAATGTCATAATTATTCCCATCTCCCACACATACAAAAAAGATTACCTCTACAAAGTATCTATGATGGTTCATGCCCCACGCATGGCCTGTAGAAAGTGTATTTATCATTCCTAATCATAAACCACATATTATGATCTAGGTGGATATTGGTGGACACCCACCTATTCCAAATTCTAGCTGGCTCATCTTGACCGTTTTTAGTTTAGCATGTTTCTCTGTAATGGGGACATTTCTTTGTAATTGTGGGTTTTTCACTTCTAGGGCTGTCCTGAAGCCATACACAACATCCAGGTGGATATTGGTGGCTTCCCACCTATTCCAACTAGCTTATTTTGGAAGTTTTCATGTCAATATATCTTTATGTACTTCCAGGGCTGTTTTGGGGCCCTAAACAATGTTTGATGGGCTTGCCATAGTCAAACTGCTAATGGAGTCTTATTATGATGAAATAATGCATATTTCTTGAAAATACCTTTCTAATGGGTTATCACATGCCTATAATGGAGATCGTATGCAAACGTTTTGACCCTGGGAAGTTGATGTACTAACTTACCCCAATGGGGCCACATGAATTTTGGCTCTTCATCAACTAGGGTTAGGTTTTTGAATGTCTAGGGTTTTTGCATTCATGTTTATCATAAAAAGGTTTTAAGAGCCTCATTGTACTCATCTTCTTGCAAATGAGCGTAGTCATCACATCTCTTCTCAGAAATAAAGCTGCCACCATTCTAGCGAGTCTTGGACTCTATATTTTTATAGTCTTTGTACATTTCTTTCATTAATAGAAGTCATGTATTGTTGTATTTGTATGTTTCTGGAATCCTTTATGTGTATTTCATTGTAATATCTCTACTTTCATTTCATTCTGAAAACAATCCGGATCAAATTATCCCTACAAGTGCCCTATGGTGATTTGAGGTTTTGTGTAGGGCCCATAAGGCCTAAAATAACTCTTAGTCTAGATATCCCTAATTTTCATCCTTGAACCATAGGTTGGGACATGATACACATACAAAGTGTGCAAGATGTTAAAATCATGTATGTATCCCAGTGATAAGAGAAGGATTTTCCCTATAAGTACTATGTCATGGTATCATACCCATACATGAGCAATGAGATATACAAAAATTTATTAGGTACAATGTCCTTGGTTTATACTCAAAAAACCATGAAAATCATGCCCATATCTTATTTGTAGAGTAAATGTTCCTTATATTTGGATTTTGCGATAGTTTACTTTTCCATTCATAGTTTATGGCTTTTAGAAGTGATTGTGAGGGCATAAATCTATGGTTATTATCCCTAAATTAGTCAGTCTTTTGTGTCAAACTAGAGATTCTTCCATGAACATGCATATGGCCCTTGAGATTTATTCTAATTTAGGGATCATTTTCACTCTATTAGGTAATTGTGGTGTTTGAGGACATGCATATGGCGCTTGATCCCTATCAATACTTCTCATGATCTACGTCCCTAGTTATCATACTTAAACCATGCCTCATCCTACATGACCCATCAATGCTATGCCAAACATCAAAACTATTCTCATATCTAGGCCAAAGATTCCATTTATAGGGTCTTTGTGTTGGTTTTGGGCCCTATGCATGTCCCATGAGCCCTTAGGAAATTATTTGAGCTCAACTACCTAGTTTTAATTACTAAATCATAAATGTATACTTAAGGCACATACATAGTGCACCAATCATTAGAATTATTCTCATATCTCACTTGAAAGCCAAACATTCGTTTTATAGGTCCTTTGTGATGATTTAGGCCTATGTGCATGGCCCATGAGCCTTAAGAGTAAATGTTCTGGAATAATTCATTATTTTTTGGCATTTGACCATGCTCTAAGAAATAATACTTATCCATGCTTTGAAAAAATGTCATAATTATTCCCATATCCCACACATATGGAAAAGATTACCTCTACAATGTCTCTCTCATGGTTTTGGGCCCCATACATGGCCCATAGAAAATGTATTTATATCCTAATCATAAAACACAAATTATCTCTACAAGGGGTCTATGATGATTTGAGGTCCTGTGTAGGGCCCACAAGACCTAAAAGAAATAGTTAGTCAAGATGTCCTTATTTGTCATCCTTGAACCATAGGTTGGGACATAAGATCCATCCATGGTGTGACAGATGTTGAAATCATTCTTGTATCCCACTCATAGGAGAAGGATTACTTCTATAAGGTCTATGGCATTGTATTAGACCCATAAATGGACAATGAGATATACAAAAACTTATTAGTGACAATGTCGTTGGTTTATGCTAGACAAACCATGAAAATCATGCACATATCCTATTTCTAGGGTAAATGTTCCTTATATTAGGATTTTGTGATAATTTAATTCCCAATTCATAGTTTATGAGTTTTAGAAGTGACTATGAGGGCACAAGTCTATGGTTATTGTCCCTAAAGTAGTAAAATTTTCACCTCAAAATTCTATCTCCTTGTTTCAAAGGAAACGATGAAAAGCAGTGGTGAAATGATTTGGTCAATCAATGGGGTCCTATTGAGTGATTTAGAACCCAAGCATTAATGGATAAAGATGGATTTTGTGGTCAAATAGAAGGATTGTAGCCCCCGTCACGCTCAAATAGAATGCCGAGTCTCAGTCTGGGCGAAACCCTAACCCTAATTTTGTCTTATAAAGGGAGGGAATTTCCTCATTCAGAAGGCTGCGTTTTTTAGGAGAAGGACCTATTTTTGCTGCTAGCTGCTCAGGTTTTCAGAGGATGAGAAGATCAGATTTTTTCCATGAACATTAGTTATTAATAATACCTATTCATTTATCTATGCTAAAAACATGCACACGTTATTTATAAAATGGTTTTGTTATGCATTATGTTTCAATGAAAACAAAAGCGAAAGACATTACTGATATCATTTAAGTCCAAATACATGTTAAAAAACATAAAGAAACAACTAACTATTGAGAATATTTCCATAGAAAACAATTCTAAATAATTTAATGTGATTGAAGAAGCATTTTTACAAGTTCTTAGCATTATTTCTTATGAGAATGGTAAACTTATATCATCAATTAATAAAATTAGTAAGGAAAGAGAATATTCTTGAAAGAGTCCAAGAAATTAGAGCCAAGGAAATGATAGACATGGTCAATCAAAGGCATTCAATGAGCACCAGTTCAACTTTGATTATGGAATTAGATGGATGGAATTCAATTGTCTTGATATACTTTGAGTTGGAATTATTAACTCCTATTTGTATTATATATTAATGTGTGATACTTGATTTTATGAGAGGTGTGTGGCTGTTATTGGATTGGTCAATCTGAGGTAGAGTTTGTATTTACATTAATAGCTTGCTTCAAAGTTTTAGGAGGTTGTTATATCTAGTTGAATATTAGAGATTATCTCCAACTAGTTGGTTTATATTTTGGTGTGTGGTTCATATATTATTTCAATAGGTTTTTAGTGTGCTAAAATAGCGTGTCTATGTTAAGGAAAATATTGATATATAAATATGAAATATTGTTTGATGTTAATAAATATCACTCAACGGAATTTTTATTTGTGAAACAATGTTTACTGTCTCGTTTGCCTACATGGTATCAAATCCAATATGGGGACACTAGAAGACTACACTAGTTGTAACTCCTATTTCATGAGTTTGGGTGTACATAGAGATCCAATGCTCCGAGTTATTATGAATGGGCGTAATGAAAGTAGCTATTTGGTCTTTTGTTTGGTCCATCTCATGACGTTGTTGGATATAGCATGTTGAATCTATGTGAATTTTTGGTGTCGACCTAGTGTGTGATGGTTGTTGTTGTGTTTATGGCCTTGTTTCAGCCACATTTACATGGAGGCCAAATTTTGATCCAGATTGAACATATGTGATTCAGTATACTGTAGGGTGTGGCTAGAGCTTATACAAATCTTTTTGAAAAAGAAATTAAAGATAGTTGGTATTTATGCATTGTGCATGATAATTGTTGATTGATTTGCTAGTGACATCCCCTGATTTATTTGACTATAGCTCACGGTGTGTGCCTATCAAATTCAAGCATTGAGAATTGATATACTCATGCTCAACTTGCTACCCATGAGCACACCCATGAGTGTGATAGCTACATAGATCTATTTCATATGTATGTTGGATAAAGTGAGTTGAGGAGAAACATGCTGTGTGAAAAAGGAGGGAATCTATTGCAGTTGTGTAAAACCTTATCATTAGAATCACACATTTCACTTATGTTTGGACTTTAGGATTTAATAAAATCAAAGAAACATCCAACTGAAACAAAATATTTTCATCAAGTTGGCATGTTCACTAGAATGGTTCTCTTTGAGCAGAGCAACTGTGATTTGCAAAGTGCATTTTGGTATGCTTCTCATGAAAGCAATATAGCCCAGGGCTATACGACATTGTCTTATCTTTTTTATGATGCCTACAGAGAAAGGTTCTATTTGTTTTATGATTGATTTTATCATGGGAAGGGTTTTTGTTGTAGTATATAAAATAAATAAAAAAATTGTTGTTACCCTTATTAAGTGTGTCAAACTATTGATACAAAACTAGGGTGAAATGTTGAATTCTATGCATATTTATAACCATATAAAGGATTTGAGAATTATTTTGGTAGGGAAATCTAGGATGAAGGTTTTATTGTCTTGTGGAGAGGACCTTCGAGGTCATAGAACCAAAAAATCAATCCTGAGTGACATGTTAGTTGTCTTGAAGTTCATAGTTTTTCCTCTAAAGTGGAAAGTCAACTCTGCATTATGATTCACAACAAATGATTTTAGAATGGAACCTTATTAAGGTAAAAAGAAAAGAAGTCTTATATGGTTCTATAGGAAATGTTATTTGACTAGTTGATATGTTTGGTGAAATCATGGTTAGATCATTGTATCTGTTATTCCCTGTACATGATTATGTAGACTTGCGATGGAGTTAGCGGAAGTTTCTTGGATTCAATGATTTTAACATATTTATTGATCTTAGCTAACTCAAGAAGTGTAGTGGTTTTTTTAGAATTAGATAATCTAATGAATCATAGGTGAATATGGAAATCCAAGACAAAGATTGGATAATGATGCTAACGATGTAGAGGTCGAAGATGCAAATGTAGATTCCAAGAATGTGAATAGGTGCAAAGGAAAAAGGAGGTATATGGTATTTTTTTCATATGTATCATTATCTCTTACTGAAATTTTGTATCATTGAATGAAAAATTTGTAATGTATAAGTCATTCCTTCGTCTAAGTTATAAGGTGTGTTGTAGCTAAAATAAAAATACAACAAGATGCTTTTTCTCAACCAATTGTTACTTGGTGAAAGACTATATGAAGAATATTTTGTGCCATAAGAAATCATATTAGAAGGTGCATAGAGTGTGATATTGACTTGGATACATACTTTATCTAGATTGTTTTCGTAACATCCCACTCTTGCCCGCACTGAGTGAACTTGCTCTTTGAGGACACTTGCTTGAAAGTGATCCAGCTTATTATACTATTGGACATTTGATTATAATTATGAGGCATTATGGATATGATGACATGTTTTTTTTGTTGTTTTGATATAGACAGGTGCTATTGAATCAATTCTCCTGAGTGTGCAGGATTTTGGACCTTGAGGATGCAGAGGCATCGATGAAACCCTTGGACTCCAGATCGAGTCAGGGAGTGGACTATTGGGGTTTGATTTTTGTATATATGACATATGTGCATCTGATTAGATGGTATGATTATGGATCTTATTTCTGACATGATTTGTTGATGGTGTAGGCTGATGATATCTTGTCGACCAGACTCACATATGGAGTAGAGGGGTAACGCATGACTACCTTAGATGATGAGGGAGATGTGTGGAAAACATCCCTGCCACAGCCTACTAGCACTCTTGTCGTGGCTCGAACCATAGGTTGATGATTACCTAGTTTGAGAAGACCCACGATGCCGTGAGGACATACTGTGATAGTCACTCATGATGATTCTAAGGGGTGTAAAATAAGGCAGGGGCATTATTCCTTAGATCCCCTTAGTCTCCCACAAGATCACCTGACAAAGTACTGACTCTAGGGGTTTTTGATGTCTGCCAAGTCAGTCAAGAGGCGAGTGGCACCCTTGGAGCACGTAGTGCATCCTGAAGGGCACGTCGCACAAGAAAAATAGAAAGAAGCCAGTGGAACCCTTGGAACACGTAGTGCGTCATGAAGGGAACGTTGCACAAGAAAAAAGGAAAGAGGCGAGTGGTACCCTTGGAGCACGTAATGCGTCCTGAACGACACATAACACAAGGGAAAGATAATGAGGTGAGTGGCACCCTTAGAGCAACTAGTGCGTCCTGAAGGGCATTTCGCGTTGTTAACTAATAAGTGAATAAACCTATATGGCCTTAGAACAAATAATGTGATAAGAAATATTTAAAAACAATTTCCCTAATAAAATGTCGCCCAGCCTCGAAAATTAAAATCTATGTCTAAAGTAATACTTGTGGTAAAAAAATAATAAAAATAACAATGATCATCATTAAACATGTGACGAAAAGGGGGTAAGAAACTCGATTAAATTATTAAAATCTATTTATTGAGGGATTTAAAATTTTAAAAGGGAATTGATTGTTTTTCTACATATGCTAATTAAAATTTTAACTAAAACAAAATGGGGAAAAGGCTAAATTCTACACTTGCTAATTTGAGTTTTAGATAAAAAGGGAAAGAGGGAAACTTTAAAAGAATTAGGAAGCTAAGGGTAAAGGGGGGAAACATAAAGAGAAATGGAAACTTAAGGAAAAAGAAGAATGACTAACTTAGCAAGGAATCTTTACCTTAAGAACTTTCAAAATTGAACTCAACTAGTAAATTAGTAAGGGGTTAAGTCATTAAAGTGTGTAAGGGAATATGGGGACACCTAGGAGCGATTCTAGGAATGATTTTAGGTGGGTGAGGGAAATAGGAATAAATAATTAATTAATAAAATTAAATTCTCGTGCAACTAAGGGGATGGGTGACACATGTACGAGGAGGATTTTTCTGAATTAAATTATTGAACATTAAATTAAATGGGAAATTGGGAAACAAATGACTTAGAAACTCTATATAAAGGAAGGACGAGGAGGAGGATGGATGTGCTCTGTTATGTGTAACGTTACGCTGTAGAATTTTAGACTTGACTGACTTAGCTTGTGGGAGTTGGGATACCTATCTCGGTGAGGAGTGGTAACTTGACCTTGCGAGGCGAGCTAGGAGCTAGATGTTCTCTGGTTTAGTGTGTGTGGCCCCTTTGTGGCCCGGGGGGCTAAGGGAGAAGAAGAGTACCCCTAACGTTGTTTGGGAGGTACCGGTGAAGTCTCAGCGATCAGTAAGAGGGAGTTGCATGAAGCACACAGGACATCGACTTGAGGCTGTCACCTTGGGCTATGATACGCCTTCATTATTTTGAAAGGTAGATAATTATTGTTATTGCGTTTTCATTTATGTACTTTTAATTGTGTAAAGAAAGTGTTTGACTTAGCATTTTAATCGAGAACTTAAATTCCCCATAGCCTTAAGCTTGTTGCTTGACTTGATTCCCTTGGCTTTTGATCCTTGAGTGTTGTGACTGTCCTATTGGTTTTATTGGTTTGCTGCAAAGAGTTGTGCCTTACTTCATCCTCATCCCTAGATCATCAGTCCAAGCCTGAGCAGTCGGCCAGAAGCCGAATCTATAGTTATCACTTCGGTCTTAATAGACCTATAGATCCTAAAGCCCTACTTTTCTATGCGTGGATGATGAGAGAAGGATAGTTTTTCCCAGTGTATACCCCTTTCTTATCTCTATGTCGCTTGTTCCTGGCTGAATGATTCATCTTTGCGCCTTGTTGTGCATGAGTATCACCGCGCTTGATTGATTTTCTTTGATTGATCAACTGCTGATCTCTACGTTTCCATATGCAAATCTCTGCATCTTCCCCATAAATTTTTCTCTGCCTTGATTGTTTAATGCTGAATGTTTCATCTTGCGCTATCTTTGCGAATGATTACCTTTTTGTTTGAGACAACGATTCCTTTTTAAATGTTAAACAATGGATCTTATTTGTTGATCTATAATTCACATTAGTTAAATGGTTGGTTAAGCATCTACTAGTTGATATCCTTCCTCTGTCTGCATTGATAACAATTTGTCTGCGTTTTTAGTTTTTGGGTATTTCCCTGTGTTTTGGTTGGGTGATAATTTATAGAAGAGAGGGATAATACTAGCTTAATTTTTTTTTTTCTCTGCCTTATGCTCTAAACACCACAAAATTGTTGGGCCTCGATCCACCTTCTTAGCATTTTAAATCCACTTCTAAAGTGTGTAGTAGGGAGCCTTGGCTTGGCTCTTTCATGTGGCTCTATCACCCGATTTTACACTGCAATTTCATGGCCCTGGAAACAACCTGTACATCGCATTCACCTCACAAAATTTTGGGCGTTTCACAAGGCAAATCACACCTTTAATGGCAGTGAATTCTAACTCAGACTGATTGCATTTTTATACTTAAGAAAAACAACGAGTTTACGCTACGAATGGTAGCGAATGCCAACCTTGATTTGACTACATTGTATTGGTAGTGAATCCCATTTTTTTTATTTACTGTGGCAAGATCTGTGTTTAATTGAAGCATTTGAACATTTATGCCAGTGATTTCATACATATCTGGCAACTGGGCTTGGGCTGCGTCTGAGAATGTGTATTAATTGCAAGTTATGGATGTGCATTAGTTGTGTCCTCTGCGTAATGGTTGTGTTGCATTTGTGGAGTTGAAAGCTGCATATTACATCGATTTCCCTTTTTAGAAATAAGGATGGACTGACGTGTATATTGACAGTGGTTATAATTAAGGATATATGCCATGTCTATCGGGTATTAAATGATAGCGACATCATACCTTTAGTAGATAGCGTTAACCTATTTTGATAAACCTCATGTCAATTAATTATTAGAACAACCACTTAATGCATGTTTAAACAACGATTTTATGTGGACATAGACTTTTTTCGATAGAGTTTTGACAGCCACCTAATGTATTCAATAGGCAGTGGAATTATTTGTTAATCAGTGATGCCCTTAAATTTCGATTATGAAGGACAACGCTGCATATGGATGACAATGATTTGTAGGTGAATGGGAGTAGGTATTAGGAGATATACAACGTTTGATTCTATTGTGTTGACTGAGTTTCCACCTTTTATTTTTGAAAGACAATGTGTGATAAATGGAAGCCACCTTATGCTTTAAACAAAAATTATTTTATTGATACATAGTGCACTATATAGATGGCAACGATTCATACAATTATGGGCACAACGATATCACATCTCGCCCAACCCTGTCATGTTTTCGCTCAACAATATCATTTAACTTAGCATTATATATTGACAATATATATCCTTATTATATATCATCATTATGTATCATTATTATACATCCTTGAGGGTCAGCATTACATTTATACGTTAATGTCTTTATGGTATGTCTTTACTGTTAATTCCATTAATTAGCTCTTACTGTATGGACATTGAAATTTTAGAGAATCTAGTTAGACAGCAATGATATTTTGTTTACAACCACGTTTTGTCGATGCATGGTATGCGGTGGGTAAGTAGAAAATTTGATAGGTAATGATAATGTTTTTTATATCCAATGTGAAACAAAAGATCAATAGTTAGATTACATAGATAACAATTTTATTATATGGTGTCCATTTATGTAAATTCTAACCTTGTACAATATCTAATGCAAACAGATATTCAGAAAAGATACAATGGCAAATACAAACATTACACAGATATCTTTCCCCTGGAAACCCAAACCGGGAAAACCATCATATTCTATATTCATTCATTGTGTTACAATGTTTACAATACAAAATACATATAGGAGCTAGCGGCATCCAAAACCCTGACCCAATGACCTGGATTAGTCAAAAACCCTAGTTCCTTAACCGAAAATAGAAAACCATCGACAAAGAAACCATGTGCCAAAAATCCACCTAAATATAATGCGGTCCTGATGCAAAAAAAAAAAATGGGGGCACTACCCCTGAACCCCCACGTGGGGGGCTCTGCCCCCTTGCATGCCCAGCGCAGACGCTACTAGCCGTGCAAAGAATATAACACATACCCAACATTCTGCCACTTGTTGTTTTCTTTGCACATAGGGGGTTACAGGGTTACAAAGTCAACAATCCAGGGCAACAATGCCCATGGATCCTCTACACCAAGAGAACTTCTCAGTGCTCACAGATTTTGTTAATGAATCTGCAACATTCTTCAAAGTGTTCACCTTCATCAGTGATACTTTCTTTTCTTCAATCATGTCTCTCACAAAGTGATATTGAACATCAATGTGCTTTGTCTTTGAATGATA
>JASDQU010736351.1:167062-181974 GCA_032191745.1 Picea mariana | reverse complement strand
GAGGTTGTTATATCTAGTTGAATATTAGAGATTCTCTCCAACTAGTTGGTTTATATTTTGGTGTGTGGTTGATATATTATTTCAATAGGTTTTTAGTGTGCTAAGATAGTGTGTCTATGTTAAGGAAAAGATTGATATATAAATATGAAATATTGTTTGATGTTAATAAATATCATTCAACGGAATTTTTATTTGTGAAGCAATGTCTACTCTCTCATTTGCCTACATGGTATCAAATCCAATATGGGGACACTAGAAGGCTACACTAGTTGTAACTCCTATTTCATGAGTTTGGGTGTACATAGAGATCCAATGCTCCGAGTTATTATGAATGGGTGTAGTGAAAGTAGCTATTTGTTCTTTTGTTTGGTCCATCTCATGACGTTGTTGGATATAGCATGTTGAATCTGTGTGAATTGTTGGTGTTGACCTAGTCTGTGATGGTTGGTGTTGTGTTTATGGCCATGTTTGAGCCACATTTACNTTCTTTTGTTTGGTCCATCTCATGATGTTGTTGGATATAGCATGTTGAATCTGTGTGAATTGTTGGTGTCGACCTAGTGTGTGATGGTTGGTGTTGTGTTTATGGCCATGTTTGAGCCACATCTACATGGAGGCCAAATTTTGATCCAGATTGAATGTATGTGATTCAATATACTGTAGCGTGCGGCTGGAGATTATACAAATCTTGTTGAAAAAGAAATTAAAGATAGTTGGTATTTATGCATTGTGCATGATAATTGTTGGTTGATTTTCTAGTGAGATATCTTGATTTATTTGACTATGGCTCATGGTGTGTGCCTATCAAAGTCAAGCATTGAGAATCAATATACTCGTGCTCGACTTGCTACCCATGAGAACACCCATGAGTGTGATACCTACATAGATCTATTGCATATATATGTTGGATAAAGTGAGTTGAGGAGAAACATGTTGTGTGAAAAAGGAGGGAATCTATTGCAGTTGTGTAAAACCTTATGATTAGAATCACATCTTTCACTTATGTTTGGACTTTAGAATTTAATAAAATCAAAGAAACATCCAACTGAAAAAAATATTTTCATCAAGTTGGCATGTTCACTAGAATGGTTCTCTTTGAGAAGAGCAACCGTGTTTTGCAAAGTGCATTTTGGTATGCTTCTCATGGAAGCAATATAGCCCAGGGCCATACGACATTGTCCTATCTTTTTTCTTATGCCTACAAAGAAAGGTTCTATTTGTTTTATGATTGATTTTATCATGGGAAGGGTTTTTGTTGCAGTATATAAAATAAATAAATAAATTGTTGTTACCCTTATTAAGTGTGTCAAACTATTGATACAAAACTAGGGTGAAATGTTGAATTCTAGGCATATTTATAACCATATAAAGGATTTGAGAATTATTTTGGTAGGGAAATCTAGGATGAAGGTTTTATTATCTTGTGGAGAGGACCTTCGAGGTCATAGAACCAAAAACTCAATCCTGAGTGACATGTGAGTTGGCTTGAAGTTAAATATTTTTCCTCTAAAGTGGAAAGTCAACTCTGCATTATGATTCACAACAAATGACTTTAGAATGGAACCTTATTGAGGTAAAAGGAAAAGAAGTCTTGTATGGTTCTATAGGAAAGGTTATTTGACTAGTTGATATGTTTGGTGATATCATGGTTAGATCATTATATCTATTATTCCATGTACATGATTATGTAGACTTGCAATGGAGTTGGGGGAGGTTTCTTGAATTCAACGATTTTAACATATTTATTGATCTTAGATAACTCAAGAAGTGTAGTGGTTTTCTTAGAATTAGATAATCTAATGAATCATAGGTGAATATGGAAATCCAAGACAAAGATTGGATAATGATGCTAATGATGTAGAGGTCGAAGATGCAAATGTAGATTCCAAGAATGTGAATAGGTGCAAAGGAAAAATAAGGTATATGGTATTTTTTTCATATGTATCATTATCTCTTACTGAAATTTTGTAACATAGCATGAAAAATTTGTAATGTATAAGTCATTCCTTTGTCTAAGTTATAAGGTGTGTTGTAGCTAAAATAAAAATACAACAAGATGCTTTTTCTCAACCAATTGTTACTTGGTGAAAGACTATATGAGGAATATTTTGTGCCATAAGAAATGATATTATAAGGTGAATAGACTGTAATATTGACTTGGATACATACTTTATCTATATTGTTTTTGTAACATCTCGCTCTTGCCCGCACTGAGCGAACTTACTCTTTGAGGACACTTTCTTGTAAGTGATCCGTCTTATTATACTATTGGACATTTGGTTATGATTATGAGGCATTATGGATATGATGACATGTTATTTTGTTGTTTTGATATAGACAGGTGCTATTGAATCGATTCTCCTGAGTGTGTAGCATTTTGGACCTCGAGGATGCAGAGGCATCGATGAAATCCTTGGACTCCAGATCGAGTCATGGAGTGGACTGTTGGAGTTTGATTGTTGTATATATGACATATGTGCGTCTGATTAGATGGTATGATTATGGATCTTATTTCTGACATGATTTGTTGATGATGCAGGTTGATGATATCTTGTCGACCAGACTCACATATGGAGTAGAGGGGTAATGCACGACTACCATAGATGATGAGGGAGATGTGTGGACAACATCCCTGCCACAACCTACTAGCACTCCTTTCGTGGCTCGAACTATAGGTTGATGATTACCTAGTTTGAGAAGACCCAGGATATCATGAGGACAGACTGTGACAGTCGCTCACGATGATTCTAAGGGGTGCGCAATAAGGCAAGGGCCTTATTCCTTAGACTCCCTTAGTCTCCCACAAGATCACCTAATGAAGTATTGACTCGAGGGGTTTTTGATGTCTACCAAGTCAGTCAAGAGGCGAGTAACACCCTTGGAGCACGTAGTGCATCCTGAAGGGCACGTCGTGCAAGAAAAATGGAAAGAAGTGAGTGGCACCCTTGGAGCACATAGTGCTTTCTGAAGGGAACATTGCACAAGAAAAAATTAAAGAGGCGAGTGGCACCCTTGGAGCACGTAGTGCGTCCTGAACGACATGTCGTGCAAGGGAAACATAATAAGGTGAGTGGCACTCTTAGAGCACCTAGTGCGTCCTGAAGGGCATGTCGCATTGTTAAATAATAAGTGAATAAACCTAGATGGCCTTAGAATGAATAATGTGATAAGAAATATTTAAAAACAATTTCCATAATAAAATGTCGCCCAGCCTCGAAAATTAAAATCTAGGTCTAAAGTGATACTTGTGGTAAAAAAATAATAAAAATAATAATGATCATCATTAAACATGTGACGAAAAGAGGGTAAGAAAATCGATTAAATTATTAAAATCAATTTCTTGAGGGATTTAAAATTTTAAAAGGGAATTGATTGTTTTTCTACATATGCCAATTAAAATTTTAACTAAAAAAAAATGGGGAAAAAGGGTAAATTCTACACTTGCTAATTTGAATTTTAGATAAAAAGGGAAAGAGGGAAACTTTAAAAGAATTAGGAAGCTAAGGGTAAAGGGGGGAAACATAAAGAGAAAGGGAAACTTAAGGAAAAAGCAGAATGACTAACTTAGCAAGGAATCTTGCCTTAAGAACTTTCTAAATTGAACTCAACTAGTAAATTAGTAAGAAGGTAAGTCATTAAAGTGTGTAAGGGAATATGGGGACACCTAGGAGCGATTCTAGGAATGATTTTAGGTGGGTGATGGAAATAGGAGTAAATAATTAATTAATAAAAATTAAATTCTTGTGCAACTAAGGGGATGGGTGACACATGTACGGGGAGGATTTTTCTGAATTAAATTATTGAACATTAAATTAAATGGGAAATTGGGAAAGAAATGACTTAGAAACAATATATAAAGGAGGGAGAAGGAGGAGGAGGATGGATCTGCTCTGTTATGTGTAACGTTATGCAGAAGAATTTTAGACTTGACTGACTTAGCTTGTGGGAGTTGGGATACCTAGCTCGGTGAGGAGTGGTAGCTCGGTCTTGCGAGGTGAGCTGGGAGCTAGATGTTGTTTGGTTTAGTGTGCGTGGCCCCTTTGCGGCTCGGGGGGCTAAGGGGGAAGAAAAGTACCCCTAGTGTTGGCTGAGAGGTACCGGTGAAGTCTCAGCGGTCGGCAAGCGGGAGCTGCATGGAGCACACTGGACATTGACTCGGAGCTGTCAGCTTGGGCTACGATACGCCTGCATTATTTTGAAAGGTATATAATTATTGTTATTGCATTTTCATTTATTTCCTTTTAATTGTGTAAATAAAGTGTTTGACTTAGCATTTTAATCGAGAACTTAAATTCTCCATAGCCTTAAACTTGTTGCTTGACTTGATTCCCTTGGCTTTCGATCCCTGAGTGTTCTGACTATCCTATTGGTTTTGTTGGTTTGATGCGAAGAGTTGTGCCTTACTTCTTCCTCATCCCTAGAAAATCAGTCTATGCCTGAGCAGTCGGTCAGGTGCCGGATCAACGGTCGTCACTTCAGTCTTAATAGACCTATAGATATTAAAGCCCTGTTTTTCTATGCATGGATGATGAGCGAAGGATAGTTTTTCCCAGTGTATACCCCTTTCTTATCTCTGTGTCACTTGTTCCTGATCGAATGATTCGTCTTTGCACCTTGTTGTGCATGACTATCACTGCGCTTGATTGATTGTCTCTTATTGATCAACCATTGATCTCTACGTTTCCATATGCCAATCCCTGCATCCTTCCCAGAAATTTTTCTCTACCTTGATTGTTTAATGCTGAATGTTTCATCTTGCGCTGTCTTTGCGAATGATTACCTTTGTGTTTGAGACAACGATTACTTTTTAAATGTTAACAATGGATTTTATTTGTTGATATGTAATTCACATTAGTTAAATGGTTGGTTAAGCATCTACTAGTTGATATCCTTCGTTCGTCTGTATTGATAACAATTTGTCTACGTTTTTAGTTTTTGGGTATTTCCCAGTGTTTTGGTTGGGTGATAATTTACATCAGAGAGGGATAATACTGTCCCTCTTACAAGCGAATCTACATACGTCTCGCTTAGTTTTTTTCTTTTGCTCTACCTTATGCTATAAATACTGCGAAATTATTGGGCCTTGATCCACCTTCTTATAATTTTAAATTCACTTCTAAAGTGTGTAGTACCGAGCCTTGGCTTGGCTCTTTCATGTGGCTCTATCACCCGATTTCACACTGTGATTTCGTGGCCCTGAACACAGCTTGTACACCGCAATCACCTCACAAAATTTTCGGCATTTCACACAGCAAAGCGCACCTTTAATGGAAGTGAATTCCAACTCAGACTGATTGCGTTTTTATACTTGAGAAAAACAACGAGTTTATGGTACGACTGGCAACGAATGGCAACCTTGATTTGACTGCGTTGTATTGGCAGTGAACCCCATATTTTTTTATTTACTGTGGCGAGATCTATGTTTAATGGAAGCATTTGAACATTTATGCCAGAGATTTCATACATATCTAGCGACTGGGCTTGTGCTGCGTCTGAGACTGTGTATTATGGATGTGCATTAGTTGTGTCCTCTGCATTTGTGGAGTTGAAAGCTACATATTACATCAATTTCCCTTTTTAAAAATAAGGATAGACTGACGTGTATATTGACAGCGGTTATAATTAGGATGTATGCCATGTCTATCAGGTATTCAATGACAGCGACATCATACCTTTAGTAGATAGTGTTAACCTATTTTGTTAAACGTCATGTCAATTAATTATTAGAACAACCACTTAATACCTTTAGTAGACAGTGTTAACCTATTTCGATAAACGTCATGTAAATTAATTACGCCGAAAGGCGTATACCTATTGACAATGGGCAGAATTAATCACCTTTTAATCATAAATTTCAATCTTAGGGTTGGCAATTGAAGATGCTGGCATATTCTTCGTCGTCCTCTCTAATCAATGGATGAGATTTTAATAAATTAACTTCCGCTCATTTATAAAGACGTCCGTTTATGTGATTACTTTTTTACATTTACTAAATCAGATTAAAAAATTACTTGCTGACCACCAGATTGCCACGTTCAGTGATTAAGAAATAATCTATTAAGTTGGCCACAATTTGCTAAATTATTATTACTGAGCGGATAGGTATGGCCACGTGGGTGTTGGATGCCAATTTAAAAGTTTTACGCGCAGTCATTTTTTTTACCACTGCGGATGTTTATGGCCGCGTGGATATGAAGTGAAGCGTTTCCAGTGCGGATGTTTATGGCCACGTGGATGAACGCCGAACGGCCCATAAATAAAAACTGTCGCGTTCTCCAGGCATATTTTCCATATATTATATGATGATACTAAAATATCTTTCTGTCGCGCAGGTGGAAAACAATCTATACCCATTTCTGCACCTGTGCTCAGACGGGAACCTGTTCATCTTCGCCAACAGGGACTCCATTCTTCTGGACTACAAGAACAACATGGTGGTGAAGACGTATCCGAGGATACCGGGGGCCGGCCCTAGAAACTACCCTTCCACGGGGTCTTCCGTATTATATTTTCCCGTATGGTACCAGCGTTTATATTTGCAAAGTATATTTTCCCGTATTATATCATCATATTATATTTGCAAAATATGTCGTTCACCAAAAAATTAAGGTTTATTTTGTAAATAAAATAAGCAGTAAAAAAATTAGTTAAGATTTGTTTGCAAATAAAATATGCCTTTCGGCGTTGATCAGTCACAATTATGTGACTGTCCAAGTTATTAGAACAACCACTTAATGCATGTTTAAACAACGATTTTATGTGGACATAGACTTCTTTAGATAGAGTTTTGACAACCACCTAATGTATTCAATAGGCAGCAAAATTATTGGTTAATCAGGGATGCCCTTAAATTTCAGTTATGAAAGACAACACTGCATGTGGATGATAGTGATTTGTAGGTGAATGACAGTGGGTATTAGGGGATATACAACGTTTGATTCTGTTGTGTTGACTGCGTTTCCACCTTTTATTTTTGAAAGACAATGTGTGATAAATGGAAACCACCTTATGCTTTAAAAAAAAATTATTTTATTGATACATAGCGCAATATATAGATGGCAACGATTCATACAATTATTGGCACAACGATATCACATCTCGCCCAACCTTGTCATGTTTTCGCTCAACAATATCATTTAACTTAGTATTATATCTTGACAGTATATATCCTTATTATATATCATCATTATGTATCATTATTATACATCCTCGAGGGTTAGCATTACATATAGACGTTAATTTCTTTATGGTATGTCTTTACTGTTAATTCCATTAATTAGCTCTTATTGTATGGACATCAAAAGACTATATGAGGAATATGTATACATGTATATATTATAAGGAATTGGTTTTCTATTTTTGATTGATTTTATTTGTATATGTTATAAGTCTAAATTAAATATGTATTTTATTTCTACACTCACCCATTTAGAATTTTTTTATAGTGTATAAGTATAGCGAGAGACCTACAACTAAAAAGTAATGATTGCTTTTGTTAAAACCCTCAAACATGTTCTCAAAGCTTGATTTTATTTGTTTTAATAAATAAATAAAATTAATATTAAAAAGTATGAAAAAATAGTGGCTTACCAATTGTTATCTACAAATGTACAAATTTATTTCAAGAAGTTTTGGTTTTTAGATACTATACCAATGTATTAAAGTCAATATATTTATTATAATTTAGAGGAAAAGTACAAATTTCCATTAGAAGAATGTGAATTTTTGAGAGGTATGCCAATTTTTCATAAATAAAAGTTAAATATTCTGTAAGATAATTAAATTTTCTATGTTTCTGTCTTTCACATCATATTCTAATAAGTTGTGCATGTACCTCTAACAATTCCTCTTACTCAACAAATTGTTATTTTTCCACATTTCCATAACAAGTAAACTCAATAATAACATCATACAAAACGATATTTCATTTTTTATCCAAACTAAAAGTTGTAAATCAAAAACTTTAACAATTTGTCACCCTAGATGTGATAAATAAAACTGAAATCTACAGTATGAAGGTTAAATTCATTTAGATTCCATAACCTTTAATTATTGTTTTTGTGATTATGCATGAAAAAAGATAAAATGCAAAAAATACAAAACAGTAAAATACAATCACGCACCATTCACAAAATAACACAAAGTTTTTTATTCCAAAACTACGAAATAAATTACAATAACATAGAATGGAACCTCTTCTCCTCTTAGGAGCCTGATATTTTGGAATAAATTTTACATATGATCTCCCAAATTGATGTGATTTTTGCACAGTATAGAATAGCCATTTGATGACTCAAAATGACTTTTAAAGGTTTCAACCCCCATTTTAAAAATTGAAAGTAGCATGATTACTCCAATTTTTTCCAATATAAAAACATCAAAATAAATAACAAATCATATAATGATCCATTATGGACCACCAAATTTACATTTAATAATATTGAATGTCTCATAAAAAACTATGAGACATTCTAGAGGATTTAGATGAAAGGCCTAAAAAAAAGAGGAAAAATTCACTTCCCCAAGTGTTCGTACCATAAAGAGCACATCCATTATATTCACCTTGCACGTAGCACATGTACGTGTAATTTAGGATATTATTTAAGCTTCTCAAGATCACTAGCCTTGAACTAGTATTGAAACCAACATGCATGAACTTTGTAGGGGGTATTTGGGCTTCAAGTGGGGTACAAGCACCATGAGTAGTTTTTGTGCATTGGGAATGTGTGTTAAGCCATAAACATGGTCTAGGAGGAAATAATGAACTCAAGCCCTAATTGAACCTTCTTGAGTTCAAGCATCATGAACAACACCTAGAAACAATGACACATGCCCTCTTTGTTGATTATTTCATATATGAGTTGAATATGGTTTTCATTATGAGGTCTTGAGCATCATGGATGGGTCTCAGGTTCATGACGATAATGGACAGATGGAAAAAAAATGTTTTGGCACTAAACCCTTCTCCTTAGGCCCATGTTTCATGGATGAGTCCTCGAACCAATGCATTAGACCTATTTTAGCTATCAATTTCCTCCAAGGGTGCTATGGGCCCTACGATTAAGTTAGTTGTGCACCAAGAATGGGTCTGTTGGTCCAAAAGGTAACATGATGAAAAAGATGACCTTGTTCCCTAAATGATGCTTCTTGGTGATCCAGATTATTTTTGGCACAAAATGAGAGCAGAGATATAATAAAGCAATGTACAAAGATATCCAATAATATAAAAGAAATGTATCAGAGATGCAACCATAAACACATAGATACAATAATACACAATTTTCTATCAATGAGTGAAAATGTACAAAGACGGTAAAAATACTGAGTGAAAGACTCGCTAGAATGGTGGTAGCTTTTCTCTGAGAAGAGATGTGTTCGCTACTAGCATTCCCAAGAAGATGATTTTACAATGAGGCTCCAAAGGCCTTTTTATCATAAAGAAAATCTAAAACCCTAACCCTGGAAGATGAAAAGCCAACAGTTTTGTGGACCCCATTTTGGGTAGTTTGGTGTATCAAATTCCCAGGGGCGTAACTTTGCCATACAATCTCCATTTGGGGTGTACGATAGCTCATTGGAAAGGTATCGTCAAGGAGATTCATTTTGGGGTCTCAATTAGAGCCTTTGGCTATCATTGAGAATCTCGATCCCAAAAAACCTTCATTTAGGCCCTCAAAATGGCGTCGGAAGTTAAAAACTGCTAAAAATAGTAAATTACCAACATTGCCAGAAAATTGTTTTGAGCCAGTTCGAAAAGGTAGGTGGCCATCGATATCCACCTGGATCAATCCTCCCTCCTTATTAAGCAATGGCATCCATTGTGTTGATTTCCCAGGGGAGAGGTAAAAACATTTGTTAAATATGCATCTTGATGAGTTGCTTGCCCTATTGGAGAAGTTGCACTGCTTAGCTTGTTGAGGGTTGTCATGAACCTATGGATGGAAAGGTTGGAACATTTTAAACAGTCTGGCTACATGAGATGTCTGTGTGCAGAAGGAATATTTACACTTTGCTGCAATATTGTCAACCTGCTTCTCTTGGATAGAAGGTGCTTGGGCCGAGGCTGCAGTGATTACAGTATCCTTCTGTTCACCTTTTGAATAGATTGTAAATAAACTGATTTTTGTAGTATTATATACTACCTTGTGGCATTGTTAAGGTGGGACAATAGTTGGAACTACCTCTGGCATCCTATAGACAGGACCCCCTAGAATAACAATGACACTAAAGGGTCGAGACTCATAGATAGCATGGCGCTTCCACATANAGTGGGGAAACATTACATAATACCTCATCGTTGAAGGGATGGATGTCATATGACAATTGACACTTCTGGCTGACACAAAGATCTTGTCCCTAGCGAAGCCACCCAATGTTGTATGGTTGCGGGTGTGGTGTTGTCAACAATCCCAACTGTTTGACGACTTCTGTTGAGATGAATTTTTTCTAGTTTCTGCTATCAACAATAAAATGTAGCGAGGTCCCCTTCACGCACATATGGGAATGAAAAATGTGCTCCCCCTCTTCATGATTTGTGGGTTCTTCTAGTTGAGTTGTTGCAGGCGCAACAATAACAGTGGGATCTATGTCGATGATCAGTCTTCTATCAATATTTTCTAAATCAGATTCTAAATCAGGGTTCGGCTCCTTGTCTTTGATCCCAACCACCAATGACTTTTTTGAGCAACATTCATCGATGTTATATCAGGGGCTTTTGTGGAAATCACACCATTTTTTGGTGTCCTTCTTCGTCTTTCTGTGACCCTTCTTTTCCCATGGCTTGTAATGGTTTTCAGGAGACTATTTGTTAGGGTCGTATTTATCATACTTTGGTTGTTGTGGATTTGCAGACCCGAACTCTCGTTTATTAGATGGTGCTTAAATTTATGGTCAATTTTAACAATATATCGATAAGCAGCACCGAGTGATGAGATGTCTAGAAAATCCATTTCAGTTTGGATGTATTTGTGTAGAGCCCCATGGTATTTCAGAACCAAATGTCATTCGGAGTCTTTGATACCCAGCATGGTGTGCAATGGATGGAAGGTATTGGTGAACTCCAGAACTTCTTGGCCCCTCTTTTTCCGTAGTGTGGTCCATCTCATGTACTAGTCCTTATTGTTTCCCATAGGGTAATACTGTTCCTTTACCACATGCATGAAAAAATCCCAAGTGGGCTCAACCCCATATATTCCCGACTCCTTTGTGGAACTTCTCTCCCAGTAAGTTTCCCACCAATTTTCAACATGGGTGAGAGCCTTAAGGAGTGAAAAGGTGATCTTTTCCCTCTCGGAGAAATTAAGAACAAAGAAATAACCT
This sequence comes from Picea mariana, assembly GCA_032191745.1. Taxonomy (NCBI): domain Eukaryota; kingdom Viridiplantae; phylum Streptophyta; class Pinopsida; order Pinales; family Pinaceae; genus Picea; species Picea mariana. The sequence goes on along the minus strand of JASDQU010736351.1, from coordinate 170,655 downwards.
TCTATCATATTTAACCATTTTTCTAAGGAATCTGCATCTATCTGTCCTTCAAATATGGGAATATAAAAATTAACTTGTACCTTGAAAGGTGAGGTACTTCCAAAGTGGCCACTTGATGAAGACGTGCCTATTGTTATCGGTAGGCGTTGAAGGATGTGGGAAAAATTCTCCATCATTTCGTCCCTGTGTCGTGTGAGAGCTTTCTCAAGCAACAAATTAATAGAATTGGATGTTCTATCATTTTTATTTTTATCCGCCATGGAGGATTTATTGGACCTGCGAGAGTGATTGTATTCAAGAGAGACAAGCTCGACACCCAACTTTGTATACTCAGACCTCTTCGGGGACATGCACTGAAAATGATCAAGAGCAGCATGCTCTGATACCACTGATCCAGATAATTTTTGGCACGAAATGAGAGCGAAGATATAATAAAGAAATGTACAAAGATATCAAATAATATAATAGAAATGTATCAGAGATGCAACCATAAACACATAGATACAATAATACACAATTTTCTATTAATGAGTGAAAATGTACAAAGACTGTAAAAATACAGAGTGAAAGACTCACTAGAATGGTGGTATCTTATCTATGAGAAGAGATGTGTCCGCTACTCATTCGCAAGAAGACGATTTTACAATGAGGTTCCAAAGGCCTTTTTATCATAAATAAAATCCAAAACCCTAACCCCGGAAGATGAAAAACCAACAGTTTTGTGGACCCCGTTTTGGGTAGTTTGGTGTATCAACTTCCCAGGGGCATAATTTTGGCATATGATCTTCGTTTGGGGCACACGATAGGTCGTTGGAAAGGTATCGCCAAGGAGATTCATTTCGAGGTCTCAATTAGAGCCTTCAAATGTCATTGAGAAGTACAATCCCAAAAAACCTTCATTTAGGCCCCCAAAATGACCCCGGAAGTTAAAAACTACTAAAAATAGTAAATTACCAAAATTGCCAAAAACCTGTTTTGAGCCAGTTGGAAAAGGTGGGTGGCCACTGATATCCACCTGGATCACTTGGTCTCAATCAATATGAAATACAGATATAATCCACAAAACATTACATCTCTTGGGCATCTTTTGATTCTGAGTAGTTTACCAGGGAACATTATAATGGTTTTACTAATGTAATAATAGGTCTTTGCATCATTACAATGGCCAAATAAGTATAGCAAGGTCCTTGGCAATTTAACTAAACTTTTTGGGCTCAATCACGGTGAAAGATGCATTGAAACACCACATAAGACCTTTCTATGGGATCTTTGGATTCTAAGTATGATATGGATACCATTAAGTGTTTTTTGGTAGTAGAGATGGGTCTAGGAGCCTAGACCATGGCAGAAAAAAGGAAAACAAGAAACTTACATAGGAAAATGAACATTTTAGGTCTCTAGTGTTATGAACAATGCCTCCAAATCTCAACACATGTCCTCTCTATGGGGTATTTGAAGCCCAGAATTTTGCACAAAGGAGATGATGCTGGGGGCCTTGGCTATGCTAAATAGAGGAAAATAAGTCCTAATTCTAACATTTACTTTTGAAACATGTAAAGGTGAGAGAGTTTTTTGCATGGTTATGACTTTATGTAATAAAAACACATGCTCATTATTAACATGTGCATGTTAATAGCTTGTGCTCAATCATGTAAATTCAAAACAATTACAAACTCACTAAATTGCACACACTTAGATAATTCTATGTGTGTGTGTCTATATATATATATATATATATATATATATATATTAGAAGAAATTGTTTTTCTATTTTTTATTGATTTTATTTGTACATATATCATAAGTCTAAATTAAACTTGTTTTTTATTTCTGGCACAATTTTTTATGTCTCACCCATTTAGAAAACAAATCTTATGGTGCATAAGTATAGAGAAAGACCTACAACTAAAAAGCAATGATCGATTTTGTTAAAACCCTCAAACAGGTTCTTAAAGATTGACTTTATTTGTTTAAAAAAAAAAAAAAATTAATATTAAAAGTGTGGAAAAATAATGGCTCACGATGTTATCTACAAGTGTAGAAATTTATTTAAGAAGTTTTGGTTTTTAGATACTATACCAATGTATTAAAGTCAATGTATTTATTATAATTTAGAGTAAAAGTAACATACCATCATTAGAAGAGTGTGGATTTTTGTGACTTATGCCAATTTTTCATAAATAGAAGTTAAATATTATGTAAGCTAATTAAATTTTCTATGTATTTTCTTTCACATCATATTCTAATAAGTTGTGTATGTATATCTAACAATTCCTCTTATTCAACAAATTGTTATTTTTCCACATTTGGATAAAAGTAAGCTCAATAATAACATCATACAAAAGGATATTTCATTTTTATCCAATCTATAAGTTGCAAACCAAAAACTTTAATAATTTGTTACCCTAGATGTGAAAAATTGAAAAAATTGGAAAAATTGGAAAAATTCACTTTCCCAAGTGTTCATACTCAGCCGAAGAGAGCTCAACTTTTGAAGATCACAAACCCCCATTTTGACAGCATTCCAGTGACAGCTTTCTCAACTTTGGCATGTTACTCATGTCACCCGGTAGATTTTCCACCTCTGTGATATTAAAAAATAAAAAGTCCATTTCAATCATACTTGCTAATGTTCCCTCACTAATAATTTTCCCATTATTTTGTAGCGTCAACACTTTCAGTTTCTTTACACTCACTAAATTATCAATGGAAGCAACTTTTTTCCGTCTATTTTCAACGGGTTTCGTCCACAAGCTTTCGCAACCCTCCATACACAGGTACTGCAAAGAGGTAAGCTTTAAGATGCTGGAAGGTAGATATTGCAAATCTTTACAATTCTCAACGTCCAGAAACTTGAGGGATGCCAACTTATGAAGACCATTCGGTAATTCTGTGATGCTGCTCCTATTAAGATTGAGAATCTCGAGGTTTACAAGATTTGTAAGAGATGCAAGTAGTGTTTTTATGAGAGTGTTGACTAAAGACGTGAATACTAGCTCTTTGTAGAACGACATTAAATCTTTGTTGAACGACATTAACAATGAACGAATTTGTGGAGCTCTCAAAGAGTTAGGAAGCGAACTCAATTTGTTCATGTTCAAAAATATCTGAGTGCGTTCAGACAACTCACGTTCATTCAATGCTGTCAAATGCTTACCCACACGACAGTAAAAACTTTCTTCTTCCTCGGCATCTCTGACTGCCAAATCATGAGCACATCGTGGATCGTGGATCATCAAAGTCTTTGATGATCGGTTCAATCAAACAACGATCTGCTAAAACGTTGACATAAATCTTTCCCATCTCGAATGGGTCGTAGCTTAGCTGATGCTCATCTTGCAACCTCTTCTTTGTCAGTAGCCCTTCTCCTACCCAATAAGAAATTATTGGGTACGAGAAGGGCTGGTTTTCTAAGAAGCCTGAACCAAATTCTGAAGGAAGAATTTGGTTTTCTAAGAAGCCTGAAGCTACGTATAGAAAACACAATTGCATCTTAACGTCCTCGTTGCCAAGAGCGTCGTAACTCAACCGCAGGCAGTCATAGACGCTGTCGGCTTTTGGCAGACTCTGGAGTGCCCATTCCCACTGCTTTG
>JASDQU010736351.1:139737-150135 GCA_032191745.1 Picea mariana | reverse complement strand
TTACATTTCTCTAAATATTGTTCATGTTCTATTTTTTTTGCTCATTAAATACATCTTACAAGGGTTTACCTTGTATGGGGTTTTTACCATTGTGACTCTCATGTCACATTTTTGTGTTTTTGGTTCTGTTATGTGTTTCTTTATGTGTTGTTTTAGGCATTAGTTATTTATTTCAAAAGTTTTACGTAATAATAGACTTAAGAGAGGCTTAATCTCTATCACGCTGGAGGTTTGTGAATTGCATTTGCACCTTATGGTTTTTCCCATAAAGTCATTATAGAAAAGGACATTGTTGTAGCTCTTTGAAGGGAGAAGAGAGAAGTTGTTGGAGGGAGAATACATGTTTGTGTCAATCTGTGCTCCTAATGGTGCTTAAGCTTGGACACAATGAGTTATAGTTACCAAAACAATTCAGGGGCTTTGCTTTTTGGTGCACTGCATTTTAATTTGTTGGCAACAAGAAAATGCTTGTATGTCAATCTTAGCTATTGAGAGGGAAATTGTGAATTGTTGCAAGAAAGGTTGCAACATGGTACATGATGCATGATTTTTATTTTCATGTTGTGTGTTGGCAAGTTGCAAGGAGACCACAAAGTTGTAAGTTGTGGTTTTCTTAGTTTAAGACAACTTATGGAGAATCATGTTGGGAAATATCCCATAGTGAGTGTTATTATTTTCCTTGTTGAATAGATCTTATTTATTGATCATTATGATAAGTCTCTTATGTGATTGTGTTATTGAGAGGGCTAGTAGTGTGGCTATATATGCAATGGAGAGACAAAGTTTGTGATTGCCAAGTAGAAAGCGTTATAAACTAGTTGAAGACAAATATTGTTGAGAAAATCTTATCAAAATGATATTGTGTAATGGAAAAGACAAGGATTTGCAAATATCCATATGACAAATTCATTCACTACTTCATGCTAATCTGCATAAATCTCGTCCTAAACAAAGTGCAAGCATGAAAAGTTGACGAGACAGGGCATAGATGCGTCAAGTCTCTGCATTCATTTTCTCAGAGAGGGCATAGATGCGTCAAGTCTCTGCATTCATTTTCGATTGCGCACCATTTGATGAAAACATTTGGAGACAGCTGACCTTTTATTTGATGAAAACATATGGATTTCTGAAGTATTTGTTTAGTACCTTTTATTTGATGAAAACATCTGGATTTTTGAGGTGTTGATTTAGTTAGTTAGTGCAGTGTTAAAACTTCAATCATTAGTTGGTGCAGTGTTAAAACTTCAATCATTTAAATCAGTATAATGTTACTGTATATGGCTAGTAATCCTATATCATCTTATAATTGTTCTTATTCATCAATAATATAATATTTAATAATTCAATATCATTTTATAACTGTTCTTATTCATCAATAATATACTATTTAATTAATTATATAATTGAATTGATTTAAATTTATTTTACATTTAAATTTATTAAATATTAAATATTGAAAGATGAATCCCTCCAACTTTGTTGTTAGGAATAATAAATTGTTCCTCAAAGGTTCGAGATTCTCTTTTGGTTCTTTTAAAGTGGAATACTTGAACCAAAAAGGAACAACTCCTATTTATACTTGAACCAAAAAGGAACAACTCCTATTTATAGCTAGCTAAAACACCCTAACGCATCCGGACTGTAATCCATCAGCATCCTCTTGATTTAATTAAGAATTTAAAAAGTATTAATAATATAAATTTGTATTTTAAAGATTTTTTTGAAAAAGTAATTAGCTATTTGTTTTTCCAAATTCAAAATATGTTTAATTCATATTTTTATGTAAAGTGAATGGTTGAAATCAACCATTATTTAAATTAATGAACTTAAATATTTAATTGAATGTTTTATATTTTTGTGGGGTGTAGACATTAACCTATCATTTGTGAAAGTTAATTTCATAAATCACACACATAAAACTATAAATCACATACATAAAACCTTGATAAACAAGAAAACACATGAACCAGTTAAAAAAACCTATATTTTTAATATAAAAATATTCACCATATGCTGGTAGAGTTTCACTCCACAAGTATTATCTGGAAGGCATGGTATTAATAAGATCGTTTTGTACACCAAAACATAACCAATATAGACTAAGCTGCCATGTAGCTCTTGTTTAATCCCCATTACATCCCACTTGATGCTTTATCTCAAAAATATGGGAAGTAATGATCTGTTTTTGCTTTAACCTTATGAATACCATATTGACTTGAAGAGACCCAACATGAATGATTTTCCATTGACATAGAGGCTCCAATCATCCAAAGACTTCTAGATGACCCCAACCCCCCTACTGGCTATAAATGGGAACATGATACTTTGAAGTGTGAAGGGCACATTTTCCTTGTGAAAAATCAACTCTAAAACAAATAATGTTAGAGGGGTTGCATTTGTCACCTACAATGGGTCACTTTGGCTTTCAAAAACCCATGAATCAACCAAGAACTCTTTCTTTTGGGAAGGCATGAAGAAGGACATCCATACTTTTGTAGTTGAATGTAAAGCTTGTCAACAAAATAAGGGGGAAATAGTGGAGAATCCAATAGAAGTGTATCCATTATCAATACCTACCACTATATAGACTAATATTTACATGGATTTTATAGTGGTACTCCCAAAAGCTGACAATAAAGTGACATCATGATAATAGTTGACAACCTTTCCAAATATGCTCACATTTATGCATTGTTGCACCCATTTACATTTTCCATAGTTTCTTAAGTATTCATGGATTATATTTTTGAGTTACATGACATTCCCACTTCCATTTTGATAGATGAGGACCCCTCATTCAGTAGCAAATTCTACCACAAATTGTTTAAACTATAGGGCACACAATTGAAAATGAGAACAAATTATCACCCCTAAACCAATGGTTAAACAAAAGTAGTCAACAAGTTCTAGGAAAATTCTCTGAGATTATTTTCCTCGAAACAATAACACCAATGATCTTAGATACCCCTTCCAGAATGGTTGTACAATACCACTTATCATGGCAATCAATTGGTCATCATGATAATAGTTGACAGTCTTTCCAAATATGCTCACATTTATGCATTGTTGCACCCATTTACACTTTCCATAGTTTCCTAAGTATTCATGGGTTATATTTTTGAGTTACATGACATTCCCACTTCCATTTTGATAGATGAGGACCCTGCATTCAGCAGCAAATTCTACCACAAATCGTTTAAACTATAGGGAACACAATTGAAAATGACAAAAAATTACCATCCCTAAACCAATGGTTAAACAAAAGTAGTCAACAAGTTCTAGGAAAATTGTCTGAGATTATTTTCCTAGAAAAAATAACACCAATGATCTTAGATACCCCTTCGAGAATGGTTGTACAATACCACTTATCATGACACCACCATAATATCACCATATGAAGTTTTTTATGTCCCTTATGTGGCTTCATATGTACTAGGAACATCCAAGGTTCAAATACCATGTCTAAATCAATAAATCAAATACAAGAAAAGAGAGACAAGAGAGACAAGTGCTTTACATGGTAAAACCCCAATGTGGTGAAACATCCATGAAATTTGATCATTCCTAAGGAAAACTCTCCAATCTTACAAGCAAAGAAAACACTCAACTATATAGATGATCTATCCTAAGGACCCATATGGTCTAAGCTAACAATCAATATCATAAACTAAGCACACTCTCACACACACACAAACACTTGCACATCTAAAGGGCCTCCTTTACCTCTATTATATATGAGAGAGTGAAAGGAGAACAATGACCATGATGCATGTGGGAATTTTTTTCTTACAATATAGAGACTCATTGAAGAATAAAATTACAAAATGCCATATCCATGTAAGCTAAGATATCTAGGAAATCATTAACACATTTTAACATTCCCCCTTAATGATGACTAGAGGGCTAGAATCATAGTTTAAGTTGTGTTACCTGCCATTATGAGATCACACAAGTCTAATGATGCCTCAATGTGTGTACAAATCCCTCATTATGATAGTTTATACAACTGTAAATGTGGTTGATGCCTCATGATGATAGGCTATACAATAGTAAATGTGGCTAAAGCCTCATTGTATGTACAAATGCCTCAAGATGATAGTCCATACAATGGTAAATGTGGTTGATGCCTCATTTGGTGTAAAATTTCCTTATGATGATAGGCTATAGAACAGTAAATGTGTCCACTAGAAAAACATTACATGATGGATGTAATATGAAGATGAAGATGGAATTATATTACATCCCTCCTTAATAACAACTTCAAACATCCTAAATAAGTGGTGAAGATAGACTCAAACTTTGTTGATGTCAAGGATAAGTTGTGAAGAGGAACGATGTAGAAAACCATCCATAATTTAAAACCAAATCCTTAATAAGTTACAAGGAGAAGACACATTATGGTATCAAGAAGAAATGCAACATGACCAACAACCAGGTCTTGAATAAGGTGTGACCAAAAGACACTTGCTACCCTAAAGAAATGATGCAAAAAAAACAACAATCAGGTCCTCAATAAGGTGCAATCAGAAGACACTTGTTGTCAAGAACTAGTGAAAAATGACAAACAACGAGGTCCTTAATAAGTTGCAAGAAGACGACACTTGGGACCGTCAGGAACCAATGCAAAATGACTAGCAACCAGGTCCTCAATAACGTGCAAGAAGATGACACTTGAGACCATCAAGAGCCAATACAAAATGACCATAAATTAAAACATCGATATACTCATGATGAAGTGTAACTCTTCACACACAACATTGAGGAACAAGTGAAGCAACCATAGAGTTAAATGTAAGAAACAACCTCCAAGAGCAACTACATGAATCATCAAGGGGAAAGTCCACATTGTGTCAAGAATACATGAATGATCACAGAAGATAAAGCCAAAGGTGATCCAACATGCTAAAAGTGTTGACAACCGACTAAAGTACTTCAATTCAGAACTTGAATACGATCACAAAATGATTACCAAGTTCAACAAGTGTTGTAAATGTACCATATGCAATGTAAAATGATCTCCCATAATCCATCAAGATGAGGTATAGACAAGATTTCAAGCTAAACCATCAAAGAAGACCAACATAATGATGTGCAACTAAAAGAGGCACAAATCCTAAATACCAAATACCATAAATAATGAGTCCATCAAGACCCAAAATAGATGGTGCAAGTACCAACCACATGAAGGAATATGATGCATATGCAACGTTTGATACTACATAGTGAAGCCCATGGTACAAATCCTTCAAATAGAATCATGGCTAACGTAAGTCCACATGAATATCTTTGAATTGTCTGCACTTCCACACTTTTCACTGTCATAGATGAAAACCACTAAGACAACATGACCCCAAAAATGAAACCAATTAAAAATTTGGGTGTAAGGACATCCAAGGCTGAGATCCTTAAGATGTAGGCTACAATCTGAGTAACACGTGTTACAAAGAACCGTTGCTGTGGAGAAAGAACTATCTGCAAAATAGATCCGATATCTTTGAGCACTAGATGTGCAAGATGACTTACAACTTGGGGCCATATGGACATGGCCATGCGCATATTAGAGAGAACGTGGCCGTACAGATGCTAAACATAGTTAAATCCTCACTGCATGGCACCCCAACAAGCAAATCAATGCAAATATCGGATGGATCAACCTCTAAACAATAAGATTGATGGTCCAAATGGAAAAACGAACTACAAAAAAACTCAGATATGAGGGAAAAAGGGTTGTCCAACAACAAATCGGCCCCAAGTGATGCAAATTGAACACTTAGACAGTCAAATCATCTTCCCCACTGGAAAAAATATGCTACATATATGACATGAAATTCGAGAAATGTGGTCCGTATAGTCCACTAAAATCCTTGAGTTGAAGAAATTGGTCTTTAATAGAGAAAGATGGCCTCCAATAGAGAAAATCGACCCCTCAAACAATTATAACTATGTAAAAAATTGGTCTTTAATAGAGAAAGATGGCCTCCAATAGAGAAGATCGACCCCTCAAACAATTATAACTATGTAAAAAATGTGTATGTACATGACAATGAAGAGGAGTGGGAAGAGGTTGTTTTTGCAAAATGACTAGGTTAGGTTAGGAAAATTAATTTAGATTTGGGCAAAGAGAAGCCAATTTTGATGAACCAATAGTCATTTTGATAAATTTCTCTAACCGGTCTAATGACCTATGCCAACCATTAGAGAATCATGAGTGAATCAATGAATGCAAGAACAAGAGAGACAAGAAAGACAATATTTACATGGTAAAACCCCAATGTGTGGAAATATCAATACCATAAACCAATCACACTCTTACATACTCTTGCACATCTAAACAACCTCCTTCACCTGCATTATATACGAGAGAGGGAAAGGAGAAAAATCCACATGATACATGTGTGATAAACCATTTTTATGATATAGAGAGTTATTGAAGAATAACATTACAAAATATCATATCAGTGTAATTTAAGACCACTAGGAAATCATTAACACATTCTAACACTCATCACACTTAAGAACAATCTATCTTTGGCTCAAAATCTAATGAAGTAATAGGTTGATCAACATTATTCTAAGCATTCTTTTACAAAAGGGGATCTATTTTATCTTCATATTCATCCATATAAGAAAACCTCCTTGAAAGGCAAGGTCCATCAAAAGCTAGCGTCAAAGTTCTATGGGACCTACTAAATCCTCCATCACATTGGAGAAGTTTCTTACAATTGGCTCTTCTTTCTGACTCCATATCCATGTAGTCTTTCATGTGTCCTATTTGAAGAAGGTAGTGGGGCAGAATTTTTGAGTTTAAACAAGTGTTCCAAAACTTAATAAATAAGGGTCCATTTGGTGACTTGGCCACAAGAAAGCACAACCTATGTTGGTGCACTATTCAATAAATCCTAATACATTCAAAGGATATGCAACCAAAAGATGTCACTTGGGAGCAAACATCAACTTTGCAATAGTTTCCACACCTCCATCCTTATGCTTCTTTTGAAGGAGAGAATGTTTTAGGGTACTATCCTAACCCCCCTACTAGTCAATTGATATACAAGGACATATTCTTTAAAAAAGGTCCATTGAATTGTTAATAGGTAGTTACTTAATATAAAAGGGTCATCTTTATTAAGTAAGGCCCGTTAAATGGTTGATACTCATTAATGATGGGACCACATGTAGTTAGAGTTTGCTAGTAAAAAAACTATTTATAGAGCTAGAAGGCTATGTAATATTTTGCAAGGATTGTTATTGTATTGGAGTTCTACTCAAAGGAGGTTGCCCCCTTGAAAAAGCTCATGAACATTACTCTCTCTTTTTGGAACTATCAATACAAGGGTTATATTCTACAAGTTTAATTTCTTTGAGTTTAGGATTTTCTTTTCCACACTTACATTTCTTTTAATATTTTTTAATATTGTTCATGTTCTATTTTTTTTGCTCATTAAACACATCTTAAGAGGTTTTACCTTGTATGGGGTTTTTACCATTGTGACTCTCATGTCCCATTTTTGTGTTTTTGGTTATGTTATGTGTTTCTTTATGTGTTGTTTTAGGAATTAGTTATTTATTTCAAAAGTTTTGCGTAGTAATAGACTTAAGAGACGCTTGATCTCTATCACGAGGGAGGTTTGTGAATTGCATTTGTAGCTTATGGTTTTTCCATAAAGTCATTATAGAAAAGGACATCGTTGTAGCTATGTGAAGGGAGAAGAGATAAGTTGTTGGAGGGAGAATACATGCTTTTATCAATTTGTGCTCCTAATGGTGCTTAAGCTTGGACACAATGAGCTATAGTTACCAAAAAAATTAAGGGGCTTTGCTTTTTGGTGTAGTGCATTTTAATTTGTTGCGGCAAGAAATTGTATGGCAATCTCAATTGCATCAATGAATGTGAGTAGCTATTGAGAGGGAAATTGCGAGTTGTAAAAAAGGTTGCAACATGGTACATGATGCATGATTTTTATTTGCATGTTCTGTGTTGACAAGTTTCAGGGAGACCACAAAGTTGTAAGTTGTGGTTTTCGTAGTTCAAGACAACTTAGGGAGAATCATGTTGGGAGAGACTCCCATAGTGAGTGTTATTATTTTCCTTGCTAAATAGATATTATTTATTGATCGTTGTGATAAGTTGGTTGTGTGGTTGTCATATTGAGAGGGCCTGTAGTGTGACTATATATGCAATGGAGAGACAAAGTTCATGACTATCGAAATTGTTACAAACTAGTTGAAGATGAATATTGTTGAGGATATCTTATTAAAATGAGATTGTGTAATGGAAAATACGAGGATTTGCAAGTATGCATATGAAAAATTCATTCACTAATTCATGCTAATCTGCATAAATCTTATTCTAAAAAAAGTGCAAGCATGAAAAGTTGACATGACATATATTTCTTGCACCTGAAGGGTATTGTAAGACCCAATGTGGCATGCATAACCTTGAAACCTTGAAATTGTAACTTAGTCTTATAGTCTAATAAAACATGATTAACCTTGAATAATCTTGTTTTTATAATCTAATGAAGCATGATTAACTTTGAATAATCTTATTTTTCATGTGTTCTAGGTAATTGATGCAATGCATCTCTCTTTTGTAGAATTTTTCGAAGGATATGTCATAAGAGACCAACTTGACCTATATGAAATAGTGGATTCACAGCAAGTACTCACGATGAAGGAGTGTTAAAAATAACTCTTGCTGCTTGTGTAATTTTCACCAAGAGTGTCACTTTTGTAATACATGTTTGAAAGTGAAAGTGTTAATTACTCGTATTCCAAAAAAAGGTGAAGGCATATTTAGAACGATGTAACCTCAGCATTATAATAAGGTTTTTTTTGGAGTAAATTAACTAGGGAGTAAATAGATTTGTTTTTCAGGTAAAAAAAATTAATTTGATTCAAGTCAGAGTTTTAGGGGTAGCTTGAGTTTCATATGGATTAAAATTTTATGCATTTTAAAACCTTATTTTAAGGGTTTTATCCATTTTAAACCAACCCAAATGCTCAGAAAATCAACTAAAATTTTGAATTGACTTGAAATTTAAAACCACACCACCAAAAATCTACCAAAAAAAAAAAAATTCATCCATACAGTTCCCTTTGCTCGGCTGTAATCATGAGCACTCTCTTCTGGAGATGGTATATCTTTCTGGTGCTGAGGCTTACGTGATACATAGGTGCGAATGACTGCGTCACCAATACGAGGAAATTGCTGTGTTGTCAATATAAAATGACCAACCTGGCCTATTGGAATCATGTCGATATACAGTGAAATAAATAAAGGAATGCAATTATACCCATAGCACTAATTTGTTTTTGTTTTTGTTTTTTATATCCCCGTCGATATGGACCATGGCTTGAGAAATATTGGTCCACTCTTTAAAAGAAATTAGCGTGTTGATAACAATATGTTAAATACATTTTTTAATAAAAAATATATTCGATTTCAAAAGGTAAATACTTTCTCTTTTGTTTACAAAGATTATATATTTTAAAAAAATTAAACCTACATTATTTACATAACCATCTTAACTAACCATTAATAAATTTAACTCTACCCTTTTATTCAACTTAATAGTATTTAACATTCACTTGTTTTTAAAAACTTAACGAAAAACTACGTCCTTAACCAGCAACGCACTTGGAAATAAATTTCCAACAAGTTGTTAGCTACAAATCATTACATCATAACGTTAAAGTTTGTTTTACATTTTTCTGAACGATATATTTATTAAAATAATTTAAAATTTTTATATGATATTTTAATTATATATTCAAAATAAAAATATATATTTACAATTAAATATGGTATAAGGATGTTAAGCCATTCTAGAATCATGGAAAAGATCATTTTGCAAAATAAAAATATCATTACAAATATTATTAGATTTTGATCAAAATTTAAAGAGAAAATCTAGTGTGATAAAGATTTAAAAGAAAAAAGAAAATTAAGATATTATAAAGAGATAATCAACCCTAATTTAGAAGATCAAAATTATCTATTTGTTTTGACAAGTGTAAAGAAAAAAATAAGCATTGGTAAAATAAGAACACATTCTCATGAGTTCCATAGTGAAACCAAGCATTGGTCAATTCCTAAAATGATCTAGGAGGAGAACCTCTCACCTTTGTGACACTAAAAGGGTTGAAGATGAAAAACACTTTCTCTTAGATTTTCCAATTAGATCTCAATTTCAAATATTTTCCACACTATCATCATTCCTAACATTTTAACTCAACAAAACTATGGTGATCATGGAAAGCTCCCCATAATGCCTTTCGATCACAGAAACAAAATTCTAAAGAATTGCAATTAATATGTTACCTTCTTAAGGTCAGATAAACAAATTTGGTCACTGGTTCAAATTGAGAGAGTGTATGGTATATACACTTATGTGG
>JASDQU010736351.1:109897-121570 GCA_032191745.1 Picea mariana | reverse complement strand
TTACATTTCTCTAAATATTGTTCATGTTCTATTTTTTTTGCTCATTAAATACATCTTACAAGGGTTTACCTTGTATGGGGTTTTTACCATTGTGACTCTCATGTCACATTTTTGTGTTTTTGGTTCTGTTATGTGTTTCTTTATGTGTTGTTTTAGGCATTAGTTATTTATTTCAAAAGTTTTACGTAATAATAGACTTAAGAGAGGCTTAATCTCTATCACGCTGGAGGTTTGTGAATTGCATTTGCACCTTATGGTTTTTCCCATAAAGTCATTATAGAAAAGGACATTGTTGTAGCTCTTTGAAGGGAGAAGAGAGAAGTTGTTGGAGGGAGAATACATGTTTGTGTCAATCTGTGCTCCTAATGGTGCTTAAGCTTGGACACAATGAGTTATAGTTACCAAAACAATTCAGGGGCTTTGCTTTTTGGTGCACTGCATTTTAATTTGTTGGCAACAAGAAAATGCTTGTATGTCAATCTTAGCTATTGAGAGGGAAATTGTGAATTGTTGCAAGAAAGGTTGCAACATGGTACATGATGCATGATTTTTATTTTCATGTTTTGTGTTGGCAAGTTGCACGGAGACCACAAAGTTGTAAGTTGTGGTTTTCTTAGTTCAAGACAACTTATGGAGAATCATGTTGGGAAGTTTTCCATAGTGAGTGTTATTATTTTCCTTGTTAAATAGATCTTATTTATTGATCATTATGATAATTCTCTTGTGTGATTGTGATATTGAGAGGGCTAGTAGTGTGGTTATTTATGCAATGGAGAGACAAAGTTTGTGATTGTCAAGTAGAAAGTGTTATAAACCAGTTGAAAATGAGTATTGTTGAGGAAATCTTATCAAAATGATATTGTGTAATGGAAAAGACAAAGATTTACAAATATCCATATGACAAATTCATTCACTACTTCATGCTAATTTGCATAAATCTCGTCCTAAACAAAGTGCAAGCATGAAAAGTTTACATGACATATATTTCTTGCACCTAAAGGGTATTGTAAAACCGAATGTGACATGCATAACCTTGGAATTGTAACTTGATCTTATAGTCTAGTGAAACATGATTAACTTTGAATAATCTTGCTTTTCATGTCCTCTAAGTAATTGATGCAATGCATCTCTTTTATAAAATATTCCGAAGGATATGTCTTAAGAGACCAACTTGAACTATATGAAATAGTGGATTCACAACAAGTACTCACGATGAGGCAGTGTTAAAAATAACTCTGGCTTGGTGTGTAATTTTGACGAGAGTGTCACTTTTGTAATACATGTTTTGTGAAGGTTTTATTTCATACGGAGGATTTTACCATTATATGTCTCATTATTGCACAACGAATTGAGTATTTATTTCTTTATGACTGTTTTAGACACTCAATGCTTGTGCACGGGCACGAACATGAGAACAATAGAGAGTCAAAGTTGCATCGCCGAAAAGACTGCACGGGCATGAACATGGGAACGATTGAGACTCAAAGTTGCATCGCCGAAAATTTTTCATATGGAAATGATAGGTGGACGAACCAGCATGAACGGTACTCCTACACTTGATTTTGAGCGATAACACGGTACTCCTACACTTATAATATTAGAAATTCGAATTGTGACGGTCTCCCTAGAAATAAAAATAAAGATATGCAATCCAAGTTGTTATCGCATAACTGCAGTTATCTATTTCAGTATAGATCCATTTTAATTCTGGTTTTAGAAAGCTTTGAGAGGAAGCTGTTATTTACATATTTACATATTTGCAATTATCTATTCATTAATATAGATCTATCTTAATTTTAGTTCTATAAAACATTTAGATTTAGAAGAATCAAATCTCTAGAATTACAAACTTTTTTTTGGTACTCTAAAAATATATATAATTTTTATTTACTTAATTTTTTTATTATTATTTAATAATTATATATATATATATAGACTCTAAATTGAATTTAAACACTGAATCGCACATTAACCTAATAACCTAATACACAGTGATACTCTTCACACAAAAATCGATTCGATTCCCCTGGACTGCCCAGGGGAGAAGACCTCTCTCTTCCTCGGTCTGTCGAAATTGATGTGTTTTTCTTGGATATCGGGGGCTTACAATAATTCATGCCGGCCTCACTTTCCAAGAAAATATTACGTACCGTTCACTTATGAGATGGGTAGACATTACCGATCAGAGAGATCGACCCGGCGAACTAACTCGGGATTTAATTACTCGTATTCCAATTCTTCCCCCTGTAGAGAAAAAGGGGAAGGCATATAATTATAACAGGCCCCCAAGGTTAGAACGATGTCACCTCAGCATTATAATAAGGCTTCGTGGCCAGTCTAGGTCAACCCGACAGTTCCCTTTCCTCGGTCGTAATCATGAGCACTCACTTCTGGAGACGGGATATCTTCCGGGTGCTGGGGCTTACGTGATACATAGGCGCCAATGACTGCGTCACCAATATGAGGAAATTGCTGTGTTGTAATTATAAAATGGACCAACCTGGCCTATTGGAATCATATAGAGTGAAATAAATAAAGGAATGCAATTATACCCAGAGCACTAATTTGGGTTATTTTTGGATATTCCCGTCGATATGGACCATGGCTTGAGAAATATGGATTCATGGATTTGCAGATTGGAGTTCGTACTATATGCGTTATAGCTGGATAATAAAATCTGTACCCATTACCTGTAGCCTTACTTTTAAGGCATGCCCTACAGTTGAATCCAAACAACTCATCGGTAGCAACATACTTTTCAGCTTTCTGAAAAAATATATAGTCTCCAATCGTTATGTCTGATTGTCCACTGAGTGAAGAGATGGGTGAAGAGAGATGAGTGATGAGTCAAAACCTTTCAAAGGACAAAGGTGGAGAAAGAAATTTCAATTAAAGACTAATCTTAAATTTACGTTTAACGACTTATGTAGAGGGCATAGATGCGTCAAGTCTCTGCATTCATTTTCGATTGCGCACAATTTGATGAAAACATTGGGAGACAGCTGACCTTTTATTTGATGAAAACATCTGGATTTCTGAAGTATTTGTTTAGTACCTTTTATTTGAAGAAAACATCTGGATTTCTGAGGTGTTGGTTTAGTTACTTAGTAAAGTGTTAAAACTTTAATCATTTAAATTAGTATAATGTTACTGTATATGGCTAGTAATCCTATATCATCTTATAATTGTTCTTATTTACTAGCATCGCTGTAAAGTGGCTGGTGAATGTCGAAATAAGATGGTTGGGCTATCCAATATGAAAGGCACGGACAGAAATATACAGACAGCTGAAACACACATAGAGCTGAGGAAATCCAAAAATTAAATGTGCTAATTCCAAAGGTTAATTTCATATGGTGGTACAGTAATTTCTTAATATGATTAGGTAAATGTTAAAAAGTAAACACATTAACTGATGCATTCAAAAATACAAGGAAGTTATGAAGAGTAAATCACATTCATTGATTTAGGAGGACAACTAAGAATATGTGAGCATCTTCAATTGTTAGCCATCAAATTAAAATTTTAGATTAAAAAGTGATTAATTGTGCCCATCTCCAATAGGTATACAGGTGTAATCAATAATATAATATTTAATAATCCAATATCATCTTATAATTGTTCTTAGTCATCAATAATATACTATTTAATTAATTATATAATTCAATTGATTTAAATTTATTTTACATTTCAATTTATTAAATATTAAAAGATGAATCCCTCCAACTTTGTTGTTAAGAATAATAAATTGTTCCTCAAAGGTTAGAGATTCTCTTTTGATGCTTTTAAAGTGGAATACTTGAATTAATAATATAAATTTTTATTTTAAAGATTTCCTATCATTTATGAAAATTAACTTCATAAATCACACACATATAACCATAAATCACATACATAAAACCTTGATAAACAAGAAAACACATGAACTAGTTAAAAAAAACTATATTTTTAATATAAAAATATTCACCATATGGTGGTAGAGCTTCACTCCACAAGTATTATCTGGAAGGCATATAAAACCTTGATAAACAAGAAAACACATGAACTAGTTAAAAAAAACTATATTTTTAATATAAAAATATTCACCATATGGTAGTAGAGCTTCACTCCACAAGTATTATCGGGAAGGCATGGTATTAATAAGACTGTTTAGTACATCAAAACATAACCAATATAGCTTTTTAATTAAGCATGCAGCTCTTGTTTAATTCCCATTACATCCCACTCGATGCTTTATCTCAAAAATATGGGAAGTAATGATTTATAGGGCACACCACAAATTGTTTAAACTATAGGGCACACAATTGAAAATGAGAACAAACTATCACCCCTAAACCAATGGTTAAACAAAAGTAGTCAACAAGTTCTAGGAAAATTTTCTGAGATTATTTTCCTTGAAACAATAACACCAATGATCTTAGATGCCCCTTCCAGAATGGTTGTACAATACCACTTATCATGGCAATAAATTGGTCATCATGATAATAGTTGACAGTCTTTCCAAATATGCTCACATTTATGCATTGTTGCACCCATTTACACTTTCCATAGTTTCCTAAGTATTCATGGATTATATTTTTGAGTTACATGACATTCCCACTTCCATTTTGATAGATGAGGACCCCACATTAACTAGAAAATTCTACCACAAATTGTTTAAACTATAGGGCACACAATTGAAAATGAGAAAAAATTATCATCTCTAAACCAATGGTTAAACAAAAGTAGTCAACAAGTTCTAGGAAAATTGTCTGAGATTATTTTCCTCCAAACAATAACACCAATGATCTTAGATACCCCTTCCAGAATGGTTGTACAATACCACTTATCATGGCACCACCATAATATCACCATATGAAGTTTTCTATGTCCCTTAGGTGGCTTCATATGTACTAGGAACATCCAAGGTTCAAATACTATGTATAAATCAATAAATCAAATACAAGAAAAGAAAGACAAGAGAGGCAAGTGCTTTACATGGTAAAACCCCAATGTGGGGAAACATCCACAAAATTTGGTCATTCCTAAGGAAAACTCTCCAATCTTACAAGGAAAGAAAACACTACACTCAACTATATAGATGATCTATCCTAAGGACCCAGATGGTCTAATCTAACAATCAATATCATAAAATAAGCACACTCACACACACACACACACTCTTGCACATCTAAAGGGCCTCCTTTACCTCTATTATATATGAGAGAGTGAAAGGAGAACAATGTCCATGATGCATGTAGGAAAAAATAGTTTTACAGTATAGAGACTCATTGAAGAATAAAATTACAAAATGCCATATCCATGTAAGCTAAGATCTCTAGGAAATCATTAACACATTCTAACATTCCCCCTTAATGATGACTAGAGGGCTAGACTCGTAGTTGAAGTTGTGTTACATGCCATTATGAGATCACACAAGTCTAATGATGCCTCATTGTGTGTACAAATCCCTCATTATTATAGTTTATACAACCCTAAATGTGGTTGATGCCTCATGATGATAGGCTATACAATAGTAAATGTGGCTAATGCCTCATTTTGTGTACAAATGCCTTAAGATGATAGTCTATACAATGGTAAATGTGGTTGATGCTTCATTTGGTGTAAAATTTCCTTATGATGATAGGCTATAGAACAGTAAATGTGTCCACTAGAAAAACATTACATGATGGATGTAATATGAAGATGAAGATGGAATTATATTACATCCCTCCTTAATAACAACTTCAAACATCCTAAATAAGTGGTGAAGATAGACTCAAACTTTGTTGATGTCAAGGATAAGTTGTGAAGAGGAACGATGTAGAAAACCATCCATAATTTGGAACCAAATCCTCAATAAGTTGCAAGGAGAAGACACATTCTAGTATCAAGAAGAAATGCATCATGACCAACAACCAGGTCCTGAATAAGGTGCGACCAAAAGACACTTGCTACCCTCAAGAAATGATGTAAAAAAAAAAACAATCAGGTCCTCAATAAGGTGCAATCAGAAGAACTAGTGAAAAATGACCAACAACCAGGTCCTCAATAAGTTGCAAGAAGAGGACACTTGGGACCGTCAAGAACCAATGCAAAATGACTAGCAACTAGGTTCTCAATAACGTGCAAGAAGATGACACTTGAGACCATCAAGAGCCAATGCAAAATGACCATCAATTAAAACATCCATATACTCATGATGAAGTGTAACTCTTCACACACAACACTGAGGAACAAGTGAAGCAAACATAGAGTTAAATGCAAGAAACAACCTCCAAGAGAAACTACATGAATGTCCACATTGTGTCAAGAATACATAAATGATCACAGAAGATGAAGCCAAAGGTGATCCAACATGCTAAAAGTGTTGACAATCGACTAAAGTACTTCAATCTAGAACTTGAATACGATCACAAAATTATTATCAAGTTCAACAAGTGTTGTAGATGTACCATATGCAATGTAAAGTGATCTTCCATAGTCCATCAAGATGAGGTGTAGATAAGATTTCAAACCAAACTATCAAAGAAGTCCGACATAATGATGTGCAACTAAAAGAGGCACAAATCCTAAATACCAAATACCATAAATGAGAGTCCATCAAGACCCAAAATAGATGGTGCAAGTACCAACCACATGAAGGAATATGATGCATATGCAATGTTTGATACTCCATAGTGAAGCTACCAAATACCATAAATAATAGGCGACAAATTGGCTGAGAGTCCATCAAAACCCAAAATAGATGGTGCAAGTACCAACCACATGAAGGAATATGATGCATATGCAACGTTTGATACTCCATAGTGAAGCCCATGGTACAAATCCTTCAAATAGAATCATGGCTAACGTAAGTCCACATGAATATCTTTGAATTTTCTGCACTTCCACACTTTTCACTATCATAGATGAAAACCACTAAGACAACATGACCCTAAAAATGAAACCAATTAAAAAATTGGGTGTAAAGAAGGCTTATATCCTTAAGATGTAGGCTACAATCTGAGTAACACGTGTCACAAAGAACCGTTGTTGTGGAAAAAGAACTATCTGCAAAATAGATCCGATATCTTTGAGCACTAGATGTGCAAGATGACTTACAACTTGGGGCCATATGAACATGGCCATGCGCATATTAGAGAGAACGTGGCCGTACATATGCTAAACATAGTTAAAACCCTCACTGCATGGCACCCCAACAAGCAAATCAATGCAAATATCGGATGGATCAACCTCTAAATAATAAGATTGATGGTCCAAAGGGAAAAACGAACTACAAAAAAACTCAGATATGAGGGAAAACGGTTGTCCAACAACAAATCGGCCCAAGTGACGCAAATTGAACACTTAGACAGTCCAATCATCTTCCCCACTGGAAAAAATATGCTACATATATGACATGAAATTCGAGAAATGTGGTCCGTATAGTCCACTAAAATCCTCGAGTTGAAGAAATTGGTCTTTAATAGAGAAAGATGGCCTCCAATAGAGCAGACCGACCCCTCAAACAATTAGAACTATGTAAAAAATGTGTATGTACATGACAATGAAGAGGATTGGGAAGAGGTTGTTTTTTCTAAAATGAGTAGGTTAGGTTAGGAAAATTAATTTAGATTTGGGTAAAGAGAAGCCAATTTTGATGAACTAATAGTCATTTTGATAAATTTCTCTAACGGTCTAATGACCTATGCCAATCATGAGTGAATCAAAGAATGCAAGAACAAGAAAGACAATATTTACATGGTAAAACCCCAATGTGGGGAAATATCAATACCATAAACCAATCACTCTTACATACTCTTGCACATCTAAAGGACCTCCTTCACCTCCATTATATATGAGAGAGGGAAAGGAGAAAAATCCACATGATACATGTGTGATAAACCAATTTTACGATATAGAGAGTTATTGAAGAATAACATTACAAAATGTCATATCAGTGTAATCTAAGACCACTAGGAAATCATTAACACATTCTAACACTCATCACACTTAAGAACAATCTATATTTGGCTCAAAATCTAATGAAGTAATAGGTTGATCAACATTATTCTAAGCATTCTTTTACAAAAGGGGATCTATTTTATCTTCATATTCATCCATATAAGAAAACCTCTTTGAAAGACAAGGTCCATCAAAAGCTAGCATCGAAATTCTATGGGACCTACTAAATCCTCCATCACATTGGAGAAGTTTCTTACAGATTGGCTCTTCTTTCTCACTCCATATCCATGTAGTATTTCATGTGTCCTGTTTGAAGAAGGTAGTGGGGCAAAATTTTTGAGTTTAAACTAGCCTTCCAAAACTTAATAAATAAGGGTCCATTTGGTGACTTGGCCACAAGAAAGCACAATCTATGTTGGTGCACTATTCAATAAATCTTAATACATCCCAAGGATATGCAACCAAAAGATGTCACTTGGGAACTAACATCAATTTTACAATAGTTTCCACACCTCCATCCTTCAGGACAATGCATCTTTTGAAGGAGAGAGTGTTTTAGAGTTCTATCCTAACCCCCCTACTAGTCAATTGATATACAAGGCCATATTCTTTAAAAAAGATCCATTGAATTGTTAATAGGTAGTTACTTAATATAAAAGGGTCATCTTTATTAAGTAAGGCTTGTTAAGTGGTTGGTACTCATTAATGATGGGACCACATGTAGTCAGAGTTTGCTAGTAAAAAAACTATTTATAGAGCTAGAAGGCTATGTAATATTTTGCAAAGATTGTGATTGTATTGGAGTTCTACTCAAAGGAGGTTGCCCCCTTGAAGAAGCTCATGAACATTACTCTCTCTTTTTGGAACTATCAATACAAGGGTTATATTCTACAAGTTTAATTTCTTTGAGTTTAGGATTTTCTTTTCCACACTTACATTTCTCTAAATATTGTTCATGTTCTATTTTTTTTTCTCATTAAATACATCTTACCAGGTTTTACCTTGTATGGGGTTTTTACCATTGTGACTCTCATGTCCCATTTTTGTGTTTTTGGTTATGTTATGTGCTTCTTTATGTGTTGTTTTAGGCATTAGTTATTTATTTCAAAAGTTTTATGTAGTAATAGACTTAAGAGAGGCTTGATCTCTATCACGAGGGAGGTTTGTGAATTGCATTTGCAGCGTATGGTTTTTCACATAAAGTCATTATAGAAAAGGACATCGTTGTAGCTATGTGAAGGGAGAAGAGAGAAGTTGTTGGAGGGAGAATACATCTTTTGTCAATCTGTGCTCCTAATGGTGTTTAAGCTTGGACAAAATGAGCTATAGTTACCAAAAAAATTAAGGGGCTTTGCTTTTTGGTGAAGTGCATTTTAATTTGTTGCGGCAAGAAAATGATTGTATGACAATCTCAATTGCATCAGAGGAATGTCAGTAGCTATTGAGATGGAAATTGCGAGTTGTTGCAAAAAAGGTTGCAACATGGTACATGATGCATGATTTTTATTTGCATGTTGTGTGTTGGCAAGTTTCAGGGAGACCACAAAGTTGTAAGTTGTGGTTTTTGTAGTTCAAAACAACTTAGGGAGAATCATGTTGGGAGAGACTCTCATAGTCAGTGTTATTATTTTCCTTGCTAAATAGATCTTATTTATTAATCGTTGTGATAAGTTGGTCGTGTGATTGTCATGTTGAAAGGGCCTGTAGTGTGGCTATATATGTAACGGAGAGACAAAGTTCATGACTGTCGAAATCATTACAAACTAGTTGAAGATGAATATTGTTGAGGAAATCTTATTAGAATGAGATTGTGTAATGAAAAATATGAAGATTTACAAGTATGCATATGACAAATTCATTCACTACTTCATGCTAATCTGCATAAATCTTGTTCTAAAAAAAGTGCAAGCATGAAAAGTTGACATGACATATATTTCTTGCACCTGAAGGGTATTGTAAGACCCAATGTAGCATGCATAACCTTGAAACCTTGAAATTGTAACTTAATCTTATAGTCTAATAAAACATGATTAACTTTGAATAATCTTGTTTTTATAATCTAATGAAGCATGATTAACTTTGAATAATCTTATTTTTCATGTGTTCTAGGTAATTGATGCAATGCCTCTCTCTTTTGTAGAATTTTTCGAAGGATATGTCATAAGAGACCAACTTGAACTATATGAAATAGTGGATTCACACCAAGTACTCACGATGAAGGAGTGTTAAAAATAACTCTTGCTTGTTGTGTAATTTTCACCAAGAGTGTCACTTTTGTAATACATGTTTGAAAATGAAAGTGTTAATTACTCGTATTCCAATCCTTCCTCCTGTAGAGAAAAAGGTGAAGGCATATTTAGAACGATGTAACTTCAGCATTATAATAAGGGTTTTTTGGGGAGTAAATTAACTAGGGAGTAAATAGATTCGTTTTTTAGGTTAAAAAAATGAATCTGAATTAAATCAGATTTTTAAGGGTAGTTTGAGTTTCATATAAATTAAAATTTTATACATTTTAGAACTTTACTTTAAAGGTTTTGCTCTATTTTAAATCAACCCAGATGCTCAAAAAATCGACTAAATTTTGAATTTACTTGAAATTTAAAACAAGACCACCAAAAATAAAAAACTTCATCCCTACATTTCCCTTTGCTCGGCCGTAATCATGAGCACTCACTTCTGGAGATGGTATATCTTTCTGGTGGTGAGGCTTACGTGATACATAGGTGCGAATGACTGCGTCACCAATATGAGGATATTGCTGTGTTGTCATTATAAAATGGCCTATTGGAATCATGTCGATATACAGTGAAATAAATAAAGGAATGCAATTATACCCATAGCACTAGTTTGTTTTTTTTTGTGGAGTAAATTAACTAGGGAGTAAATAGATTTGTTTTGCAGGTAAAAAAAATTAATTTGATTCAAGTCAGAGTTTTAAGGATAGTTTGAGTTTCATATGAATTAAAATTATATGCATTTTAAAACCTTACTTTAAGGGTTTTATCCATTATAAACCAACCCAGATGCTCAGAAAATCAATTAAAATTTTGAATTGACTTGAAATTTAAAACCACACCACCAAAAATCTACCCAAAAAAAAAAAAAACTTCATCCATACAATTCCCTTTGCTCGGCCGTAATCATGAGCACTCTCTTCTGGAGATGGTATATCTTTCTGGTGCTGAGGCTTACGTGATACATAGGTGCGAATGACTGCGTCACCAATACGAGGAAATCGCTGTGTTGTCAATATAAAATGACCAACCTGGCCTATTGGAATCATGTCGATATACAGTGAAATAAATAAAGGAATGCAATTATACCCATTGCACTAATTTGTTTTAGTTTTTTTTTTTATATCCCCGTCGATATGGACCATGGCTTGAGAAATATTGGTCCACTCTTTAAAAGAAATTAGCGTGTTGATAACAATATGTTAAATACATTTTTTAATAAAAAATATATTCGATTTCAAAAGGTAAATACTTTCTCTTTTGTTTACAAAGATTATATATTTTAAAAAAATTAAACCTACATTATTTACATATCCATCTTAACTAACCATTAATAAATTTAACTCTACCCTTTTATTCAACTTAATAGTATTTAACATTCACTTGTTTTTAAAAACTCAACGAAAAACTACGTCGTTAACCAGCAACGCACTGGGAAATAAATTTCCAACAAGTTGTTAGCTACAAATCATTACATCATAACGTTAAAGTTTGTTTTACATTTTTCTGA
>JASDQU010736351.1:75221-91289 GCA_032191745.1 Picea mariana | reverse complement strand
CTTGGCATAACACTGCTTACTCCCACTCAAAGCAGTCGTTGGTGGCCTAAGTGAAAGCCTTTGAATCATATGCGGGTTTTGACTCCGAGTCAGAACCAAAAAGAGGAAGACCAATCATTGACGCAGAACCCAATGCCACCGTTGCTACCACCAAGCTCCAACCTGGTGAATCAAACGAGCCAGAAGAAGGAGAATGCCTCTTCCATTCACAGATGTGGGTAAAATGCACCCCGTTGCACTTCATCGTTGATAGTGGTAGCCAAAAGAACCTCATCTCATTAGAGGTCGTCAAGCGGTTGGCCCTGCCAACAACACCGCACCCACAACCCTACACCATTAGATGGCTCCGCCAAGGAAGTGATCTTCGTGTCAGCCAACAATGTCGACTGTCATACGACATCAAGCCCTTCAAAGATGAGGTATTATGCGATGTTTTCTTCTCTCGATGTTTGTGTTGTTTTGGGCCAACCTTATTTATGGAAATGTCATGTTGTATATGAGTCTAGGCCTCGTAGTGTTATTATTACTTTGAACAGTAAATTGTACAGGATACCCGAGGCAGTCCCACCTAGTGTTATTTCCTTGATATATGCTAAGCAATGTAGGAAGGTCATCTCTCAGATGGGAAAGTTTGTCTTCTTCATGATTCTCTATCGGAATGAGCAAAAGATCATAGCCAGATACAGGGTATCTACGACCGACCTATCCACACAGTATAAGAAAGTAGATAAGGTCATGGAAGAATACTCATATATCTTCTCCTCACCTATCGGGGTACCTCTGTACTACCAGGTCAAGCACCCCATCAATCTGAACCCCGATGCACCGCTTCCCAATGGGCCATTCTATCGTCGTTCTCTCTTAGAGAATGAGGAGATCAAACGATAGATCCAAGAACTTCTCCACAAGGGGCACATACATCCTGGCTCATCATCTTGCGGGAGCCCAATCGTGGTGGTACAGAAGAAATATGGAACCTGGTGACTCTACATTGATTATCGAGCTCTGAATAAAATCACAGTCAGAAACTTGTACCCGATTCCCAAAATCGACGACATCCTTGATCAACTCACGGGGGCCAAATACTTTAGTAAGATTGATCTGAAGCATGGCTACCACCAGGTCCTGATATAAAAGATATATGTATGGAATATTGCCTTCAAGTCCAAGGAATGACTTTTTGAATGGTTGGTCATGCCCTTTGGTTTGACAAATTCTCTAACCACTTTCATGAGGATGATGGACGATATCCTGCAACCATTCACAAATAATTTTGTATTGGTGTATCTGGATAACATTCTCATTTACAACAAGATTTGGGTCGAACACTTGCAGCATATTCAGCAGGTTCTTCACACCCTGCGGTAGCACAAGCTATACGGAAACTTGGAAAAATGATCCTTCGACATGGACAGGGTCCATTACCTGGGCTACATCGTTGATCAACATGTCATACACATGGATCCAACCAATATCCAAGTCATTCGTGACTGGCCAGCCCCAACCACACTCACTGAGATTCATAGCTTCTTGGGCCTTGCCAATTTCTACCTCAGGTTCATGTTGGGATTATCCCATATTGCATGGGCCCTCAGCCAAATAACCAGGGGTGGTGGTAAGACAAAATTTATGTGGGTCCGGTCCCAACAACAAGTGTTCGATGATTTTAAGAAGCACTTGTTCTCATCCCCAATACTTTCACTACCAATCCTACAACAACCCTTTGATATCAAGACAAATGCTTCAGACTATGTTGTGGGCGCTATCCTCACCCAGCACAGCCACCTCGTGGCCTATCATAGTGAGACACTATCAGATGTTGTCCGTAAGTACCCTAGTTACAACAAAGAAATGTACTCCATTGTGAAAGCCTACTGCCAGTGGAGACATTACATTCTTTGGAAGGAGATAGTCATCCACACTGATTATAAGCCACTGGAATTCATGCAGACACAAGGAAAATTTCAAAATGATTTCCATCAAAAGTGGTCCACATACTTGCAGCAATTCCACCTCAACATCAAGTATAAAACATGAAGTACCAATCACATCGCTGATTTCCTCAGTGGAACGCTAGTCATGACACTCACCACGGTGCTATACTATTGCGGCCATGAGACCTTTGGATGGCCCCAACTCTATGAGACAGACCCAGACTTCCCCACCACCTACCAAATGTTCAGGGCAAATGCAGTTGTCAATAATTTCCATCTTCAGGATGGGTTGTTGTGTCGTCTGGGCCATATCTATGTTCCATCAAGCAAGTAAGTGAAGTTGATCTAGGAATCCCACTACAATCGGGTGGTAGGACAATTCGACTTCGAAAAGACAGTGACAATGCTACATAAACATTTCTACTAGCCGAAACTTCGACAAGAGGTCAACAAGTATATCAGGTCCTACACTACCTGCACTATTGCCAAACCAACCATTAAGAAATAGGGCCTGTACACCCCTCTTCCTACTCCTGACAGGCCATGGGAATCCATCTCAATGGACTACATGTCGGGCCTCCCGTTCACCAAGCAGGGAAATGACTGTGATTTTGTGGTTGTTGATCACTTTTCTATGATGGTGATTTTGGTTTCCTGCAAGAAGAACATCACCACAGAGGCCACTTCCAAGATCTTCTTTGAGCGAGTCTGGGTAAATTTTGGAATCCCACAAACGATTGTCTCAGATCGAGATAGTCAATTTATCAGCACATTCTAGTTGAGCCTCTGGTTACTGCTGGACACCAAGCTCACCAAATCCACGACCTCCCACCCGCCAGATGGCCAAATCGATGTCGTAAATCGAATGATTGTGCATATCTTTCGCATGTATAATTCAAAGCACCCTTGCACATGGGATGAGAGCCTTCCCTATGTGCAACATAGCTACAATTGATCCCTGCATAGATCAACTAGCTAGAGCCCCTTTCAGGTGGAGTTGGGAATCCAACCATTGGGTCCCATAGATGTTGCACTTCCCCTTGCGGTAACCTCGATCGACTCATATGTTTCTCCAACTAAAGATGACAAAGCCACCTGTTTCATTGAGCGGATCCAGCACATCCACCAACAGGTTCAAGATATCCTATAGAAGTCCGATGACAAGTACAAACAATGCCATGATCAACATCGGGTGCCACATAAGTTTCAGGTGGGTGACAAAGTTTGGTTGCACTTGCAGAAAGAATGCCTTAAAGGACCCCATCAGAATCTTTGCCCACTCCGTTATGGTCTGTACACCATCACCAAGGCCATGGGGGATAATTCTTTTGATCTCAACATTCCTCCTTTCCTTGGTCTGCACCTAGTGTTCAATGTGGATCTCCTTCACCCTTATTTCCCGCCATTATTGGACACCTCAGAAGTAGGAGAACAATTAACACCAAGAGAGCTCAACCTCGATTACATACAACAGAAATCCAATGATCATATTTTGGAAACACAGATCAAGGGCACTCAACAACAAAGTATCCATCTTTATCGAGTCGTCAAAGCAAGGCATCTCCTGCACCAAGGCAAGTGGCTCACCCGGGGCCAAATTCAGCAAAATTTTTCTCATCTGATGGGGGACCTCGACGCAATGGAGAAAATTGCTTCCTAAAGAGGGATTATTAATCAAGGTGGATATTTGTGGCCACCCACCTTTTCCAACTGGTTCAAAACAATTTTCTGGAAATTTGGGTAATTTAATATTTTTAGCAGTTTTCACTTCTGGAGTCGTTTTGAGGCCCTAAACGATGTTTTTTTGGGGAAAACGAGTCTGAAATAATGAAATTCCTTTTATATTTCCCCTTAAATAAATCTCCTCAATGATACCTTTCCAACATGATATCATACGCCTAAAACGGAGATTGTATGCAAAAGTTACAACCCCGAGAAGTTGATGTACTAACTTACCCAAACAGGGCCCACATGACTTTTGGCGCTTCATTTCCTAGGGTTAGGTTTTTGGATATATAGGGTTTTTGGAATTCCTGTTTATTGTAAAAATGCCTTCAGATTCTCATTGTAATCAACTTTTTGCGAATGAGCGTAGCCGTCACATCTCTTCTCAGAGATAAGCTGCCACCATTCCAACAAGCTTGTTTCTGCAGCATTTTACAGTTTCAGCTTATTTCTTTATTGAATAGAAAACCAGTTTTATTGTATCTCTATTATTTTTTGTTAAGAACATGTTAATAATCTGTATTCATTTTGTTCTGCTCATAAAATCTAGATCACCTGTGGACCATAGAATAGAATAAAGACCTCGAACAAAGAAAGAAAAATAGTTAGAAAGGGATGTTAGGTTTTGACAAAACATAGAACAAGTAATTTTGAGGTATTACAAAGTGAGGAAAGAAAAGAAGAGAAAAACCATATGCAACACTTGCTTGAGTACTTACGAAGACGGAAATGTTATTTTTCTTTGGTTTATCTGTTGTTGTTATGTATCTTCCTTTATAAGAATTTTTACTTTGGACTCCTCTTCAAATGTCTCTGGTCACTATTCTTGATTTGCAATCTGTACTAAGGAATTCTTGAATCAATCATTAATATACTCTTTGATTGGTGGTATGGTTATTTATTGCTTAACTTGAAGAGAAAAAATATCCTCTTGTACTTCTTTGTATTCTAGCTAGACTTAGTCGATGACTGAGAACTGGTCTTCGTTGTAATTAAAAAATGCAACAAGCTATTGTTTCAATTCTTCATCAGAAAAATCATCGAGACTATCGAAGTAGTTAGATAATGAGGTCTTCATTGTGGCCAAGTGAATATCAAGTTCTTATTTAGTGATTATGGTTGAATTCCTGAAAAGTTACAGGACCCGCAATTTCTTAACAATGACAAACRTTTTTAAAGTAGCATCTCCTCTCCTTTCATGGATTTTTTCGCAAGCAACAATTTCATCTTTCAACATATTTATCTGTGCTTCCCAACCTTCCTTTATTTTCTTTATTATTTTGTTTGAGGKAATTMTTTGTTGGTTTATTTGATAATCATTTATAGTAGCAAGTCTTGCAATCAAAGTATTTACCTTGATTTTATAGAAGGTTTCATCATGCTGCAAACCTATTTGAAAATAATCAGTAAAATTTGTAATCCTTTGTGAAAGATTATGTAGGCTCATACTAACCTCACATGCATGTATGGTTATCTCAAGTATTATATTAATGTTTTCCACAACATAGCCTCTGAATCCATTCAACAATTGAAGCGCTTTTCTAATCATCTTTGAGGTTCCAAGAGTACTTGGAAGAGTCTTCTCTACCAAGAATATGGCCAATGGTTATGTAAATAATCGCCTAGAGTCAGTACATCATCAATCTCACTTATTCTCTTCTTCAATATAATGGTATGGAACTCCTGCTGATAAATCAAATCGAAAAGTGCATCTCCTATGGAACGATGTAGTTTCATGAGGGAAGATGGCCCAACTTCTGAGATATCTACCAAATCGTTTTATCTGTAAACTATCTTTTTGTTTTTGAGACTGACTGTGTCTATGTGTAGTTTCCTTGCATTCTTGTTGTATTGAGTATTGTGCAGGGTGAAGGAGTGTTTCTCAAACAACATTGGTTCTTCTCTTGCGAGATTCTGTGCAATCTCTCGACTTTCTGCAATTCTATGGGATACCCATTTGTGTATCTCTGTGCTATCGATAATAGATTTACATATCATCAACATCTCTTGAAATTCATGGATCTTGCAAATTGTCTATATTTGGGGTTCATTTCCTTTTTTGCTGTGAGACTGCTTGTGTGCATTCAATATTTACATGGAGTGGTTTTTTTATGCCATCACCTACAACACAAGCATCATTACTCTCTTCTTTTTCTATATTTTGTTGTTGTGCTCTTTTTCCAATGGAGGATCTCTTACGTGCCTCGGACTTGGATAAATACTAAACATTGGAAGTGTTTTCCCCCTTTGTCTTTCTCTACTTTACCTTTTCGTATTTGAGCTTATTTATGTCAGCAATTCCTCACTGCATCCATTGATGTCTTTTTTTGTGGATGGATTGTCACCCATTTCCTTTTCAAAACTCGTGAACATATGACTATATCTTATGGATTTTAAGTATTGGGAAAATAGACCCTGGGGGTCAAAAATTTCTAGAGGTTGTGCTTCTTTTAGATTAAATGCATTAAGTGTTTCTGAGACTTATTTCATATGCCCCATATTCTTGACCATTTTGTTACTAACTCAAAAAGGAAATGTAATGAATTTTCTTTTTCTTTTCTTGTCAAATAAAGTGCACCAGGTTTTATCCTATCGGAAAACTTCGGAGACAAATTTCTATCGCAAACAAACATAGGGAGTAGAATGGTATTTTCTTGGAAACCATACAACCATATGTATGTATTATTTTCCTATTGAATGAAATTTCCCTTTCCGTTGAGAAATTCCTCATCTTCCCAAGTTATTCTCTTGGGCTCTACCCCAACCAACATGTGTCTGAGTTGCCTAACAAAATTATCTTGAACAATGAAAACAATAAATCATGATTTTCTTTTGCAAAGCACTGAGTGCCAGAATTGGACTGGTATGTTCTGTATATTTATCCTCACTTTAACAGGGGTACTATCAAAGACAGTGAAAACACCAAATATGCATTCATAAAAAAAATATTAGTTCTTAAGTAATTGCTCAATTGAAAACAAAGTTGATCTGATATCACCTGTGCCCAATCAAACATGGCATCTCTCTGGAAGGTAAAGTAAAATGTACACAATGTTGACCTGGGTATGTGTGAAGTCAACTGTCTCCCAACTACATGCATGAACAACCATGAAAAGTCTTGGTATGGCTCTTGTAGCAAAGTTATATCAATTGTTGAAAGTTTGGTCGGCATGTTTGCATACAATAGAAGAAATTATCTCAATATATTGGAACCACCTTCCTGAGAGGCTAGGAACATGTCTTCTTCAAGAAGCTTAATATATTTATCTCCAAAAGGAAGATGACATATTTTTTTGAACACCTTGGGAGTAAGGATGAATGGATTCTCTTCTTTTTTTGTGAGCTTAATCATTCTTTTCCTTGAGTCAAACCTTTGAGAACACTAGCATATGAGTTCCTAAAGTCAAAAACCTTAGGCACACAACCAATATTGACAGTCCCTGTTATCCAGAGTTTGTCCACTTTATTTTTCTCTGAACTCTTATTCAAGGACCACTTGTAGGAGGTATACCAATGGAAATTCTTGTCCTCTCTAGCTAGTGAATTGGAATTATCACTACAAAAGGGTTGGGTTTTTCTTCTATTTTCCATATGACTAGTGTTTAAATTGACCTAACATAGGTGAAGATTATGAATAATAGATTACTGAGTTCCATTTTCTTTAAATTTAACTATATTACACGTGTTTACTACGATGTCCTTTCCACATATATGAAATATATTTGGAAGATGCGTTATCATAATTATAAACCATTAGGCAACTCATATAATAGTGGGAAATTTACTTTTCATTATTTTTTATTGCCACCTTTTCTTTGTAAGTCGCACCAAATCAATTTGTCATAAAAGATTCAATTTTAGTGTATATTATGTGACTTTTCCTATAATATCCCCAAAAATAATTATTTTTTAAAGTCTCTCTGCACTTAGGAATAAATTTTCGTTTTTAGCAAATTCATATTTGGAAAATTTTTGCAATTTATGGAAAATTTGAATTTGGAATTTGATTACTTGTAATTAATTATTTGTGATTGTTGGACAAAGATTTGATTTTCCCAACTAACTCTTTGACTATGACACATGTAAAAGACAAATATTTTTATATATTAATTGATGGAGGAAAAATGGAATAGCTAGGTTGAAAATAGCTGACCATGACTCCATGAGTGGGGAACAGACTTGAGCTACCTCAGGGCTGAATTTTACAAGTGGCAACTGAGGAGTTTGACCACTAGAAGCCCCTGAAAATCAGGGATTTGTAAAGCTGCGAAAATTCCCAAGGAGGGAAAAAGACCTAGGCATAAGATGCTCATGATATACAACATATGGAGGAGGCATGACATGACTTAGTATGTTGGAGAAAGGATATTACTTGTTGTTATGAACACTTGTTGGGTGTGAGGCCGGGGAATTTTCTGATCTGAAAGGAGGACTGTAGAAAAAGAGGATCATTTTGATTCTCCCTTATGGACTCATGGTCAGGCTAGGGGGTAAACGAAGCAAGTAATTTGGCTGTTATGTTCTACGGTTGGGTGGAACTTGGTTGTTCCATTTGTGTTCCAACATTGAATTCAAATATGCATCTCTACATGTTCTCTTGTTAAATATTTTGTTGAGTATTAGCTAACAGGAATGAGATGGATCTATGATAATTATTTATTCATGTGAATATGCTCACTGAAGAGAACTAGTAAAGCTAATGTAAGTGCTATTTGCTGATTGAAATTAGGACTATACGTGTATAGATAGGAATGTGGGTATATGTATAATCAGGCATAAAGAATACTAAAATTTGTTATAGGTTTTTTGCTAAACCTTAAATAAGGACATACTTCTACAGAAGATGCCTCTGTATATTTACATGTATTTGAATATATGTGTGTGTGTGTGTGTGTGTGTGTGTGTGTGTGTATTCAAGCTTAAATAAAATAGAAATGTTGTGATGTTAATCATAACCATTAACATGTATGTAGATATATACATATATGTATTCAAACTTAAAGGAAATTGGACTGTTGCGATGCCAATCATAACCATATATATATATATATGCAACGTACCATTTTCAAATTGTGTACAGGTACCAGAAATTTCGAAAAACAAAATAACAGTCCTTTTCTATAAAGTCTATTATGTTCCTGATGTTTACAACCACAAATCAATAGTGACTTAATAGTCTACCAAGGCATGCTACAAAAATTGTACCCTTAACTATTTAATGTTCAAAATGGTTTCTTTTACAACCTATGTATTCATTTTAAAGAATAAAATTACAAACAACATGTTTAGCCATGAAAACATGGTACAATTTTATTACAGTGGAGTACCCTAGGAACAGACTCCTTTACGACTGACCAACAGTTTCTAGGAAGCTTGTGACCAAGCGCCAAGTTCAGAACTCGAATAACTTTATGAGTGAGAGGGAATTCCTTGTTTCGCTTCTAGCATTTGTGTAAATCCTGTAAAATGGGAAACATTAGATTTAGTAAACTGTGCTAAGTAATTTAATAAAAGGGGATAATAAAAAAAGGTAAGATAATACTTAGCTTGGGTAATTTTAGAAGAATATCACCATTGGCATTTCAAAATTTGAAATATCCACAACACAAAGGGGAGACTGGACCCAGGGTTGACTAGTAGGTACCCTCACAAAAGAAAACAGGACCATGTCATTAGTTTTATAACTGAAAGAAAACATCTTGATGCACCCGAATATAAATAAGCAATTAAAATATTGTTAAACATTTAGTAAATTTGCATAACCAAAATGTTAAATTATACAGAGATAGATTAACTTGCGCGGAGTACAGATGCACATTCTACCAAGAGTAAAACCATGCTCTTGTATATGTAAAGAGCCTAGGGTTTTCATTTATACAAAGTTGCATGAGTACAAGGATTGAAAAGAAAATTCTTTAAATGGAAAATATCTTAGATTCAGCGATGAAGCCCCTTAATGGGTAAATGACTTTTCTATATAACTAGAATATTAAAATTTGAAATTTACACACAGTAAGGTTGCATTTTCCACAGAGGCTCATCCTTTCCCAATTCGGAAATTTAGATAGAGTTGGAGAACATTCTCACCTATGAATTGCTATATAAAAACTCAAAAACGAAATTGTAAGTATCAACATARCAATTAAAATGCTCACTATGGACATAATGAAATCACATTACTGCCACAAAAGACACTCYTGCAAATAGAAAATATCTAGACAAGGTATGGAAGGTATCTCACCATACTATTTCTATCACAYGAAAGAAGTCTAGAGTTACTATTTTAAAATTACAGATTTAAGAACAAAGATTTAGGGTTGAAAATTATTTAATCATTTAGGCGGTATACTTTATAGTGAAATMTATTATTACAGAGGGTCTGTATAAAATTCTTGTATCGATGCCAAGTATTGATTTATAACTAGAGAAGTAAGATAAATGGACCTTGTTCGCTATGCACTCAGAGCGTAAGAGATAGAATACATTAGAGGGTTGTCACCATACCCTTGTAAATGTATTCATGATTTCACACAGACGGATAACTAAAGGGACAAGTAAAACATACTGAACATTTAAACCCCTAAAATACTTAACCCAAGTATTTAACCTCTTATCTAGTGTGCACAGAGATAAATCACATAGTATGATAATTGAAGATATATCGAGCATGACTCTAATCTAGAAAACTAACTCGTGCTCTTATGGGTATTTTTTGTTTCCCTTTTGGATGCCAATACATTCCAGGACCTACTACGAGGTTTCATGGTGTAAAAATACCTATCCCAAGGTGTAAAAACTATGGGACCTAGCACAAAATAAATAAAATGGATTTATGACAAACCCTAAAGCATTGAAAGGGTACCCAAAAAACCGTTAAATACTCTAACTCAGATCCAAGAACGTCAAAAACAGAAGAGCCAAGAGGAAATATATAGTGACCAAACGCGTATTACCATATTCAAGAGTCACGGGTTTGAAAAAAAAAAAAACCAGAGAGTTTTGGCTTACCTTTGGTGGGGAAGAATCCAAGTGGTATATGTCTCCATTTTTTCTATCGAGGCCGAGTCCACTCCAAGATACTGGCCATACATACAAAGATAAGCATTACAGGGTTAGTGCTGGAGCGTTTTTGCAAAATACATAGAACCAAGTGAGAGACGATACAATAGCCACCTAGAAACCTTCACAGGGTAGAGAAATAGTGATAGGACTTCCGAAGTACCTTGGCCATGTGCTTAAATGGACATGGCATGCCTGCATTGGGCATGGTCACCTCACTACCCAACACGTACAAGACTACCCTTAATTGTTTAACTAGATGATTTATATGTTTCAGACAGACCTAACATCACCTTTAACTGGGTTACAAAAGCATTCAATGTTTGGGCCAGGTCACGTAGTCAGACGGGATTGCACCCCGTTAGGTTTAAGACTTAGGTTTGGTGTAAGTATAGATCCACGGTGTTAGGGTGTAAGACTTTCACGCCTTCTTGGGAAGGACAACCTAATAACTACCTTGGTAGTGTAACAGTGTGCATATATTAACCCTTCTTCACACTAGTAATCTTTTCTTGGGGTGGTTTATTGAGTTAGATCAATACGAATTAATAGGTACAGTGAATGGTTATGAGAGAACCTAGGTTACACATCATTTTATTTATATAAGAATGGTAGTTTAGATAGGGCTATGATATGCCTATAATCCCTATGATCACTTATGTTGGCATTTGGTTAAGGCCCCATTGTGGTGAAGGGTCATGTTTTAAATACAATTTTAAGCACGGTATTTTTTGAAATGACCCTTACGGCCTACCTTATTTATACATATATCTAGGTAGGAGATATACATAATAAGAAATATTTTGACCATTTATGCATATTCGTATAATGGTATGTTAAGAGGGTACTTATGTGAAATTATATATGAGTAAGTGCCAAGTATTCATTAATGATTATAAACTAAATATGTTGAGTTGGGATATGAGTTAATGCTATGGTAAACAACTAGTTTAGATGCGCCATGATAGGAATAATAACTTGTTTATGGAAAGTATAGCTTAGTCTCTAAATAGATACCGTAAGTAAAATTATATATTATATTGTTGTTGTGACGATAATAATGTTATGTGGAGCTAATAGGGAAGAGTCAAGAAGTGTTAATGCACCTAGCAATTTTTTTTTCTATTTTGGTAAATTTTGGGTACAATATATATGGTATCAGAGTTGAAGGTTACAACACTTGGACCTTAGATCAGGGCCAAAATTAGTTTAGTACATTTTATCTTGTTTAAAGAAAAACTAACAAAAATGCTTACTGTTACAAACAAAAAATTTGTATTGTTTTGTGATAATGGTAGCACAGAACGAAGAGGAGATCAGACTTGAGAAGAATCTCAATCAAGGACCTCCTAAAGAGCCTGGACAAAATAGTAAAGGAAGTTCGACCACCCAGGTTTTGGAAACAATGAGGAACCTTATCATGGAGCTACAAGCATTCAAGGTAGATAATCAGAAACTGAAAAAGGTACACGAAGACCAACAAGAGATAAATCAAGTGTTGTTACGCAACATCATAACAAAGAAGAGTCCAAAATACAATGACAAGGAAGAAGAAGTCAACAAAAGAGACTCCAAAAATTCTGGTCCTGGACCAGAAAATGAGAACAATTCTTCCGAAGGCACAACAGTAGCAGAAAATAAAACAACCACTGGAAGGAAAATAAAATAGGTGGATCACCTAGAAGGTGAATTCAAGAAGATGAAATTGTCCACCTTTGATGGAGATTCCAGGATAGGGGAAGTGGTTGAAGCATGGTTACTGGATATAAAGAAGTATTTCCAGATTTATAATTATTCTAGTAACATGAAGATCAGAATGGCCATTTATAACCTGAAAGGAAAAGCGAATATCTGGGGGCAAGACCTGAAGTTGGCCAAGGGTTTAAAGAAGAAATAGATGGAATGGTCAGATTTCAAGAAATACTTCAAGAAACAGTATTTATCAGAAATTTATTATGAAAGAAAGACCAAAGAATTTTATGAGCTAAGACTCGAACAAATGACCATGGAAGACCTCATAAACAAATTTCTTGAATTATTAAGATTTGTGCCATACATCAGGGAAGATAAAGTAAAAATCCAGCGATTCCTAATATGCCTACCACAATCTTATATGGACATAATTGAATTCGACAATCCCAAGACCTTAAGCGAAGTTTTTAGAAAGGCCCGGATGTGTTATGATCAGTACAAATAGCGGTCTAAAATTCCCAAGGCTTGGAAGGATAAGAAATGTGACAGAATGAATCAGCGGAAGAAAGGCTTCCAACCAACCCCTTTTTGAAATATGGAAAAGAATTTCCAAAGGAAATATTTTCATTCCAATAACCAGAACACCCAAGGGGGAGGTAGACCAGTTAATCTGGGAAACAAGAAATTTGGGGACAGCCTCGAGGAACCACTAAAATGTTGGGAGTGTGGAGAACCTCACTTAAAGAGGAACTATCCACATTTTAACTTCCATAGAAAGGACCACAATTCATAACCTAAAAGAGGCCTCTACAGTACGAGATGTGGGTAGAAGCATACGCAGAATTAATGTAGTTGTGGATGGCCGACAAGCTAATCATCAATCCACTATAGTGGATATTGAAGGTAAAGTTAATAATAATCGTATTTCTATTTTAATTGACCGAGGAGCTTCTCTGAGTTATGTTACTCCTAGTTTAGTTGATTGAAACAAGCTTAAGAAAGTAAAGCATGCTAAATCATGGTTAGTGCAGCTAACAACAGGGACTAAGAGAAAAGTAACAAATTTCATTTCTGAATGTGAACTCAGTTTAGATGGCCAAAATACAAAGTTAAATCTGAATATTTTACCTTTGGGATCTTACAATATAATCATTGGAATGGACTGGTTAGAGAAACATAAAGTAATTTTGGATTGTTATGAAAAATCACTTACTTACAGAGACGAAAACAACACAGTTAAGACAATACAAGGCATAAAATAACCAATCTTAGTTAGGGAGTTTTCAGCCATGCAGTTTAAGAAATGCATGAATAAAGGTTGTCAAATTTATGTTATTCAAGTGAAAAATATGTTAGAGAAGGAAGATAAACCTGGCCTAAAATACTTTTCTATCTTACTTGAGTTTAGAGATTTATTTGTGGAAGAAATACCAGAAATGCCTCTAAGGAGAGAGATAGATTTCTCCATCGTCCTGTTGCCTGGATCAACCTCGATATCTAAGGAACCCTATAGGATGAGTTTACCCGAATTAACAGAGCTGAAAATTCAGATACAATAACTGTTGGACAAGGAATACATCAGACCAAGTGTCTCGCCTTGGGGAGCACCGATCCTTTTCGTTAAAAATAAAGATGGGACTTTAAGATTGTGTATTGAGTATTGACAATTAAACAAGATGATGATTAAGAACAAGTATCCTCTACCCAGAATCAACGACCTATTTGACCAAGTGGGAGGAGAAAAGATTTTCTCTAAGTTAGATCTAAGATCTGGTTATCACCATGTTAGAATAAAGGATGAAGATATAAGTAAAACAACTTTTAGAACTAGATATGGACATTATGAGTTTATTGTTATCCCGTTCAGTCTTACTAATGCACCAACAACTTTTATCTGTTTAATGAATAGCATATTTAGTCAATATTTGGATAAATTTGTTTTGGTATTTATTGATGACATTTTAGTTTATTCGAAAACGGAATAAGAACATGAAAAAAATCTAAATATAGTATTATAGACCTGAAGGAAACACAATTTGTATGCAAAATTTGACAAATGTGACTTCTACCAAAAGAGAATACAATACCTAGGACATGTAATATCTGAAGAAGGTATTGCAGTTGACCCAGAGAAAATAAGAGCCATCATGGAATGGCCTATCCCTAAGGATGTGGTTGACATTTGGTCATTCATGGGAATTACCAGTTACTACCGTAGATTTATCGAGGGCTTCTCTAATATTTCATACCCAATCACATCCCTACAGAAAAAGGGGACAAATTTTACTTGGTCACATAAATGTCAGGACAATTTTAATAAGTTAAAATAACTGTTAACAACCGCACCTATTTTAAGGGTACTAGACCCTAATAAAGAATTTACAGTTTGCGTGGATGTGAGAAAAGAAGGCTTGGGAGGTGTCCTAACTCAAGAAGGGAGCGTTATTTTTTATGAGTCATGAAAACTAAAAGACCATGAACGAAACTGCATCACACACAACTTGGAATTAGCAGTTGTAATTCATGTGCTAAAAATGTGGCGACGCTATTTAATGGGAAGAAGATTCTTGTTTCTAACTGATAAAAGTGGTGCGAAATTCTTATTTAGTCTACAAGATCTTAACGCAAGGCAAGCAAGGTGGTTGGCCTTATTGAGTGAATTCGATTTCGAATTAAGACACATCAAGGGTAAGGAAAAAAAAGTTGCAGATGCCTTAAGTAGGAGAACTAATGGAATTTTTGAGATAAGTATTAGTAGAGTAGAAAACGACATTGAACAAAATATAAAATATGCAAGTTGTAACGACGAAAAATACATCAAAACGGAAGTAGATTTACAAGGTAATGCGGAAAATTTGGACATAACAGATCCGATTTTGGATAGAAATGGATTGGTAAGATTCAAAAACACGTTGTACATACCAGATTCTACTGAATTAAAGTTAACAGTTTTGGACGAAGTGCACAAAATCCCATATTCTAGTCATTTGGAATATTAGAAAATGGTAACAACATTGAGGAAGTTGTTTTATTGGCCTAACATGAAACGTGAGATAGTTGAATGCTTATCTAAATGCCTAGATTGCCAACAGTTGAAGGCTAATCATCAGCATCCAGCTAGCCTACTACAACCTCTACCCATACCAGAATGGAAATGAGAGACTATCTCACTAGACTTTATTACAGGTTTGCCTAAAACTAAAAAGTAGAATGATTCGATTATGGTAGTGATTGATAAACTTAGCAAGTTTTCACATTCTATTCCTATGAAATCTACTTATAAATCTATGAACATCGCGGAAATATTTATGAAGGAAATATTTAGATTTAATGGTATTCCTAAAATGGTGATTTCGGATATAGATGTCAAATTTACATCAATGTTTTGGAAAGAATTGTTTGCAGGGTTGAATACTAACTTGAATTGCAACACAAGCTACCATCCAAAAACGAATGGGAAAACTGAATGAATGAATCAGATTTTGGAAGATATGTTACGAATGTACGTAAGGACGAAACCAACTAAGTGGGAGGATTACCTACACTTAGTGGAATTTGTGTACAATACTGGCTATCACACGTCAGCTAAGATGAGCCCCTTCGAAGTACTGTACAACAAAAAATGTACAACTCCGATTAGTTGGGATAACCCAGTTGA
>JASDQU010736351.1:64454-74594 GCA_032191745.1 Picea mariana | reverse complement strand
TCTGTTTGCACTTAGGAATAAATTTCCATTTTTAGCAAATTCGTATTTGGAAAATTTTTGCCATTTATGGAAAATTCAAATTTGGAATTTGATTAATTGTAATTAATTATTTTTTACTGTTGGGAAAATATTTGATTTTCCCAACTAACTCTTTGACTGTGACACATGTAAAAGACAATTTTTTATATATTAATTGTTGGAGGACAAATGGAACAGCCAGGTTGAAAAGAGTTAACCATGACTCCATGAGTGGGGAAGAGAATTGATTTACCTCATGGCTGAGTTTTATATGTGGAAAATGAGGAATTTGACTACTAGCAACCCCTGAAAATCAGGGATTTGTAAAGATGCAAAAATTCCCAAGGAGGGAAAAAGACCTAGGCACAAGATGCTCATGATATATGACATATGGAGGAGGCAGGACATTGCTTAGTATGTTGGATAAAGGATATTGCCTTCTATTATGAACACCTATTGGGTGTGAGGCAGGGGAATTTTCTGATCTGAAAGGAGGACTGTAGAAAAGGAGGATCATTTCAATTCGCCCTTATGGACTCATGGTTAGGCTAGGGGTGAACAAAGCAAGTAATTTAGTTGTTTTGTTCTACGGTTGGGTGGAACTTGGTTGTTCCATTTGTGTTCCAGCATCGGTTTCAGATATGTAGCTCTACATGTTCGCTTGTTAAATATTTTGTTGAGTATTAGCTGTTAAGAATGAGATGGATTTGTGATAATTATTTATTCATGTGAATATGCTCACTGAACAGAACTAGTAAATCTAATGTAAGTGYTATCTGCTGATTGAAATTAGGATTATACGTGTATAGATAGGAATGTGGTTATATGTATAATCAGGCATAAAGAATACTAAATTTTTTTGTAGGTTTTATGCTAAACTTTAAATAAGGACATACTTCTACAGAAGATTCGTGCGTATATTTACATGTATCTGAATAAATATATATATGTATGTATTCAAGCTTAAATAAAATAGAAATATTGTGATGTTAATCATAACCATGAACATGTATGTAGATATATACATATATGTATTCAAACTTAAAGGAGATTGGACTATTGTGATGCCAATCATAACCATTGAGGTATATGTGTATATATGCAACGTACCATTTTCAGATTGTGTACAGGTACCAGAAAATTAGATAAACAAAATAACGGTCCTTTTCTATAAACTCTATTATATTCTTGATGTTTACAACTGCAGATCAACAATGACTTAATAGTATACCAAGGCATGCTACAACAACTGTACCCTTAACTATTTAATGTTTGAAATGGTTTCCTTTAGAACCTGTATATTCATTTTAAAGAATAAAATTACAAACAACCTGTTTAGCCATGAAACCATGGTACAATTTTATTACAGTGGAGTACCCTAGGCACAAACTCCTTTACCACTAACCGACAGTTTCTAGGAAGCTTGTGACCAAGCACCCAGTTCAGAACTTGAATACCTTTCTGAGTGAGAGGGTGTTCCTTGTTTCTCTTTCGGCGTTTGTGTAAAACCTGCAAAAGGCGAAACGTTAGATTTAGTAAACTATGCTAAGTAATTTAATAAAAGGGAATAATAAAAAAAAGTAAGATAATACTTGGGTAATTTTAGAAGCAGATCACCATTGGCGTTTCGAAATTTGAACTATCCACAACACAAAGGGGAGAGTGGAACTAGGGTTGACTGATGGGTATGCTCGGAAAAGAAAAAATGGCCCCATCATTAGTTTTATAACTAAAAGAAAACATCTTGATGCACCCGAATATAAATAAGCAATTAAAATAGTTTTAAACATTTAGTAAATTTGCATAACCAGAATGTTAAATTATACAGAGTTAAACTAACCCATGCGGAGTACAGATGTGCATTCTACCAGGAGTAAAATCGTTCTCTCATATATGTACAGAGCGTAGGGTTTTCATTTATACAAAGTTGCATGAGTACAAGGATTGCAAATAAAATTCTTTAAATGAAAAATCTCTCAGATTCAGTGATGAATCCCCTTAATGGGTAAATCACTTTTCTATATAACTAGAATATTGAAATTTCAAATTTACACACAGTAAGGTCGCATTTTCCACAGAAGCGCATCCTTTCCAAATTCAAAAATTCAGACAGAGTTGCAGAACATTCTCACCTACGAATTGCTATATAAAAACTCAAAAATGAAATCGTAAGTATCAACATAGCAATTAAAATGCATAGTATGGACACAATGAAATCACATTACTACCACAAAAGACAGTCCTGCAAATAGAAAATATTTAGACAGGGTATGGACGGTATCTCACCATACTATTTCTATCACATGGAAGAAGTCTAGAGTTACTATTTTAAAATTGCAGATTTTAGAACAGAGATTTAGGGCTGAAAATTATTTAAGCGTTTAGGCGGTATAATTTTTAGTGAAATCTATTATTACAGAGGGTTTTTATGAAATTCT
This sequence comes from Picea mariana, assembly GCA_032191745.1. NCBI lineage: Eukaryota > Viridiplantae > Streptophyta > Pinopsida > Pinales > Pinaceae > Picea > Picea mariana. The sequence goes on along the minus strand of JASDQU010736351.1, from coordinate 72,138 downwards.
TGTGTCGATGCCAAGTATTGATTTATAAGTGAAGAAGTAAGCTAACTGGACCTTGTTCGCTATTCACTTAGAGCATAAGAGACATAATACATTAGAGGGTCGTCACCATAACCTTGTAAATGTATTCACAATTTCACACGGATGGATAATGAAAGGGAAAAGGAAAAGATATCGAACCTTTAAAGCCATGAAAGACTTAACCCAAGTATTTAACCTCTTATATAGTGTGCACAAAGATAAATCACATAGTACGATAACTGAAGATATATCGAGCATGACTCTGATCTAGAAAACTAACTTGTGTGCTTATGGGTAATTTTTATTTCCCTCTGGGATGCTAATACATTCCAGGACTTACTACAAGGTTTCATGGTGGTAAAAAAACCTATTGCAGGGTGTAAAAACTATGGGACCTAGCACATAAGAAATAAAATGGATTTATGACAAACCCTAAAGCGTTGAAAGGGTACCCAACAAACCAGTAAATACTCTAACTCAGATCCAAGAATGTCAAAACCAGAAGAGCCAAGAGGAAATAGATAGTGACCAAATGCATATTATGATATTCAAGAGTCACGGGGTTCAAAAATATAATAATTAAGAGTTTTGGCTTACCTTGTGTAGGGAAGAATCCAACTGGTATACACCTCCATTTTTTCTGCCCAGGTCGAGTCCACTCCAAGACACCGACATACATATAGAGATAAGCATTACAAGGTTAGCGCTGGAGCGTTTTCTCAAAATACACATAACCAAAGGAGAAATGATACAATATCCACCTATAAACCTTCACAGAGTAGAGTAATAGTGATAGGACTTATGGAGTACCCTCTCCATGTGATTAAACAGACATGGCATTCTCGCATTGGGCACAGTCACCTCACTATCCAACACGTACAAGACAACCCTTAATTGTTTAACCAGATGATTAATATGTTTCAGACAGACCTGACATCGCATTTAACTTGGTTACAAAAGCATTCAATGTTTGACCCAAGTCACGTAGTCGGACGAGATTGCACCCTATTAGGTTTAAGACTTACGTTTGGCGTAAGCATAGATCCACGGTGTTAGGGTGTAAGACTATCATGCCTTCCTGGGAAGGATAGCCTAGTAACTACCTTGATAATGTAACAATGGCGCATATATTAACTCTTCTTCACACTAGTAATTTTCGCTTGGGGTATTTTATTGAGTTAGATCAATACAAATTACTAGGTATAGTGAATGGTTATGCGAGAACCTAGGTTACACGTCGTTTTATGTATATAAGAACAGTAGTTTAGATAGGGCTATGATATTCCTAGAATCCCTATGATCACTTATGTTGGAATTTGGTTAAGGCCCCATTGTGGTGAAGGGTTCTTTTTTAAATACGATTTTAAGCATAGTATTTTGTGAAATGACCCTTACGGCCTACCTTATTTATACATATATCTAGGTAGGAGATATATATAATAAGAAAGGTTTTGACCATTTATGTATATTCGTATAATGGTATGTTAAGAGGGTACTTATGTGAAATTTTATATGAGTAAGTGCCAAGTCTTCATTAATGATTATAAACTAAATATGTTGAATTGGGATATGAGTTAATACTATGGTAAACAAATAGTTTAGATGCGCCATGATAGGAATAGTAACTTGGTTATGGAAAGTATAACTTAGTCTCTAAATAGACATCATAAGTAAAATCATATATTATATTGTTGTTGTGACGATAATAATGTTATGTGGAGCTAATAGGGAAGAGTCAGGAAGCGTTAATGCACCTAGCAATTTTTCTTTTTGGTAAATTTGGGGTACATTACATTTTCAGAATCCATGTTACAAAAGTATTGGATCTATAGATGATGTGAATTACATAATGTAATACCCCAGGTTGACCCTGATTGTAATTGCACATATAGGTTGGTGAGTCGTGATACTTTGAGGCTAGAGTTCTTGTGTGGTTATTAGGTTGGTGAGATAGATAATAAAAATGCATGTGGGCCTATTTTGTGTATTATGTAATCACTCATATATTAATAAAATCACACCATTGTTATAGGCTGAATCAAAAAAAGAGTAAGGAGGCTAAATCCCACTAGAGAGGGAAAGGGGTTTAAGAGTCTCAGGTTAAGGAGATAATCCTAAGGGGGGATTGAGCCCAGGGAATACTTTAATATTATTTCCTAAAGTCACTTTCTGGGATATATCAATTTATCCAATGTTCCCAAAAGGAAGGGAATGAATCACCAAGTGGGTGCAAAGGGGGATCATAAGGTGGCAAGTGTCATTTTATGCACATGCAAATATATTGGGAAAACATAGTGTAGTTTCTCATCTCAGTGATCATTCTTACCATTCATACCCTACTTCCATCACCATACCTACAGTGAGGAAGCCTTGAGGGCATTTTTTATGATAATTAAGTTGATGAGGCAAGTTGTCAAGGCCATGTGTTGTTGAAGAAGTGGATTTCCAGGTCCATATATTGTTGAAGAAGACGATTGTCAGGCCCATGCGCTTTTGAAGAAGCGGGTTGTTAGGCTCGTATGTTGTTGAAGAGGTGGGTTGTTAGGCCCATAGGTTGTTGAAAAAGAGGGTTTTCAAGCCTATAACCATTCTCTCCAAGTGAGATAACTACTCAAAATGGTTTTCCCAAGGTGCCAAGCTGCAACTATAAGGCTTTGAGACTTTATGTTCGTCGTGTTGTTGAAGCCTCAGAAGGGAAGTCATGCATCCAAAGGATTGTTTATTAGAGAAGGGGCACACTTTTTGGGGTGGGATGGACATGTGGGAAGTGAGAGACTATAGGATGGTTGTTAAACTTGGCACCTAAATCTGAGAATTGTTATAATTTTACAGACTTAGCGTGGGATAGGAATTCCTTTCCCAAGTGGAGTTTATGCCCAACTTGGGGGTGACCTGTTGTTTATTTATAAGGAGAGTTTAAGGCTCGAAGGAAATTCAGAGGTCTACATGGAGTTGGTGGCTATTTATATTAGCTAAGTGTTCACCAAGTGTTTGTTTTAATTATTATATGAACGATTATGCACTCTTGTGTTGGGTATTTTTTGTGTTATTTATATTTTAGCATAYGAGTGTTAAATTATACAAGAATTGTAGTCATGGGTTATTGTCATGGTTATTCAATGTTGAAATTAGACTCAAACTTGTACATAAATTTTCATTAGGTGACTATTGTCATGGATTTTTACTATTGTAAATATTCCTTGAATATTTGYTGCCAAAATTGTACAAATATGTATATCCTTATGCATATGAATAATTTTTGTGTGTTTTCCTTTAGTTCATCGCTGGAAATTGATGTAGTTTAGGCCATTTAGTGTTGGAAATGCCCTTGTTCATGTATGTACAATGGACATGGTGTGATTATTTATTTGCATGGCAATGAGAAAAATCCTTTACCAATAGAGAAGGGTTGCAGATAATCTTGAAGGCTAAGAAAGCCTTAGAATTTACTTAATGAAGACCTGTATTTGGAAAAATCCTGAAGCGGACTGCATAACCTAAGAAAACCCATGCTTTTCCTTGGAAGAATATCGAATGTCAAATCGACACATCAAATCGATCTTGGCCATTGATCAAGGTTTCCTCACATACTACGGATTGTACAGGATCTAGGTTATTGAAAACTGTTAGATATATTGGAGGGAGGAATCAGGGAAATTACGACCATTGATCACGAAAGGGTCATTGGAGTTTGTCGTCAGAGTAGCCCAAAAAACCTAGAGTAGAGACATTATGTTGGAAATGCTTGAGGATCAATCAGTACTCTTGGATCCATCAGGATGGGACATGAAGGATCTGAACCATCGATCGCGGCGTGGTCTTTGGAGTAGCCTTGCTTAAGGTAGTACAATGGGAAGGCTCTAAGGAGCGATCATAGTCATAGATCGGTGAGTAAGGAGAGAAATCTTAGATATATATCTTGGTGGGTCTCTCATGGATGAGGATATGAGGAAGGTGACATCACGATGATGAGGATGACATCACCCAACCAATGTGTAGTGGACACATGTCAACACCTAGAAGGATGTGCCATTTCTCAGTGATGACGTGTACACCATGTTTGTCCACGTGGGTATTACATGTGTTAAGTGGAAACTATGCCACATGTCACGGTGATTTGGAACTTTGAGAGGGAGAAAAATAATGTGGCTTGAGTGCCACATGTCAAACCAGGTGGCAGAGTTGGGTAGGTCCATGCAACCTGGGTTCCAACTCAGATGCCACATAACATCCTACTTAAATGAGGCTAAGAAGGGATTGACTTCATGATGATGAGGGATTCCATCATACACGTGGAAGCTCACAATTCATAGAAAGTAATGAACGTAGACCATGCTGGTTTTATTTCTTAACACAAGTGGCTAAATCCTATCCCTTAGATCTATCAGTGAATATCTCAATTGTTCATCGGAGGGGGTTGGTTGAAGTGGGTAGTGATGATGAAGGAGGAATTACTCTGAAAGGAGTACCCAGAGAATGGATCTATACCGTCGATCAAAGGATGGCCACGATGCATAACATTCATCGGTCTGTCATGGGATCCACTGGTACGAGTACGAAGATAATGGGGAAGGTTTTTAATTGTCATGCAAGTTAAGAATCTTGATGCAATAAGAGCCATATATTATCGAATCACCAATACTGTCTAATTCGTCCATGGCGGAGGTATTCGAGCTGAGGCCATCAGAGTGTACGGGGAAGCCTGGAGTGGACATACTATGACGAATGAATCCAATGGTATAGAAATGATATGAATAGATTGGAGTCATTGTTATAAAGGGAAAATCGGATGAGGATTATGGAGAGAGGTGGGAATTTGTCACATTAGTTGCCACATCAGTGATTTTTTATTGCCACATCAGGTGGCATGTGTGATATGGATCGGCATGTATGCCACATGGTGTTGAGGTGGAATCGATGCAAGATAGCCCAAAAACTTTGGAAGTCTGTAAATTTTGATCCACAACTCGAAATTGAGCATAGTTATACTCATTGGAAATCTCTTGATGAGAAAAATTAATATATGAGGTTTAATTGGAGAAATGTTGTAACTAGAAAAAGCAACATGTTGACACACTGACATCATCCTAGAGAGGACCAATGGGTTAGGTGTGTTATAAAGTGGTATCAAAGCTCAAATTTCAATGCCAAGCCTACATGGGCTAGAGATGAGTTACATAACTATTGTATTAAAGATAAGATGATCTTGTTGGAAAGATATTGGATAGAAGAGTCCAAATATCCACACAGAAATGTGAATTAAGTGGTGAAATCCACATCCATTCAAAAAGAACATTTATGGTGATATTAAAAAGAAATTATGCATATGTTTCTAGATTTGTATATGATGGGTTAGTTTGGCATCCAGAGGTGGATGGTAACCATATGGGTATGGATTAGTATGCTTAAGAAGAAATGAAAGGGTATCCTAGAAAATATGACGCTGATAAAAGTCTATTGACCAAGAATATATTGAGGGACAAAGGAAGTTGGATTTGGGAATTTTAATGCCCTAGGTAATGATGTAATTGCCTAGTTGTATTATGAATTTTAAGGGACATTATAGAAGTTGGGAAAAAATGAATTCTTATTGGTTTTTTCCATAAGAGAAGGCAACATAAGTATGATTATGCCTAAAATATTGTTCATGGGGATGGTTGCAATTCCTCTTCAAATAAGGTTGATATTAAGACCATATCAATATGAATGAATGATATAAAAACAATCATTTGGTTCCTTAAGTAGTTGTTGATCAGACATTTGGGATCAATGACCAACATGGAAAAACCCTAATGAAATCCTTGTTTGGGGAAAGAATTACATAGGACAATTATGCATATCATATGTGGATAATAAGTAGGAAATCCATCTATAGTACATGATAATACATGTACCACATGTTCATACAGAAGAATGGTTTCATAGTATATGAAAGAGTTTGGACTTGGTATCAAGGACGAGAATAGGCACTTGAATAAGAAGTGTTATGTCAATATTACTTCACAATACGATCAAAGGCTAAGACTGAAGAACGTTAAGGTATGAGTCTAGGTGCAGCTATGAAGCCTTGGGAATCGACTACAAGGAAGCCACTTATGCTAATCAAAGTGCTCATTGGAATCAGGGCACAAGAGTAAAATATTTATTGGATGAAGTAGTGAAGGTCCATTCATTGTAAAGGATGTTAATGTAAAGATAAAGAAGTATGTTGTGGGAAGAACTATTATTAAAGGATGGGCATGTAAAAATTTTAGTCGTATGATAGAGAGAGATTTAGTGTTTACATGGAGATAAGGGAAACATCTCCAAGGATCAACCATGCATTTTCGGGGGTAGCGACTCCATTATTATTATTATCAGAGTGGGGTAGTGGAAGCATTGTAGGAATGTCAAAACTTTAAGGTGAAGTATAGAAGGTGAAATAATTCTAAAGAATGCCAGCAAATGTCTAAAGTAATGCCTCATGTGAAAAGTGGATATATAAGTATACAACCATAATTCTAAGGAAAGGAAATACATAAATCTAAGTGAATTATAAAATGGAATAAGTCTAGGAGTAATTAGAGGAAGTATTAAAAAGGTGTCACTAAGTGGATGCCAAGTGATTTTGAGTTTATGAAAACACTCAAAGAGTTGTGGCAGCCATGAAGGGATTGTTGAATATAGGGATAATGTTGAGTATAGTTCAAAAGTGTTGGATACATTCCCAAATTAGGTTGGGATGACAAGTCAAAAGGATATAAGCATGGAGGTGATTTTCCTGAAGGGAAATCAATAAGGGATCCTGATGAAGAAAGTGGTTCTAAGTTTAACTTAGTAATAAAGAGAGATGGTACTTGAGATAACCATCTCATGTGGGAAAGGATCCATTGGTGTTATTCTGGGAGGATGGAAGCACCATTGGAGTTCATAATTTCATATAAAGGTAATGTTGATTACTCTAAAATTGGTCTCCATGAATATCAAAAGAGAAGAGGTCATATGTGTAGGAATAATTGAGTATGTCAGTCAAGTTGAGATCACATGGTTCTGGAAAGAAGAGGAGAATGGTTCAAGAAACCATAAGAACTGAAGTGATTCAGAGAGGGAAAGCTGAATCAAATAGTAAAATTTATGGGTGTTTAAGACTTAAGGTCAAAAAAAGAGCACGGTTGAATGTGTAATATATTGATAGATGTGTTGGGTTAGAGGGATCTAGGTAATAGTTGAATGTTGAATATTAAATAATAGCATAATGCATGGATGGAAATACAAAATTGTTCATAAATGGTTGGCTTAAAAATTTCTCATAGAAGCAAGAAATTGTGATCAATGGTGATAAAAATATCACAAAAGAGTACATGAAAATTCAGTGAGAGTGAAGGATAGACAGGAACAATAAATAGAGCTTAGAGGGAAGAAAGAGGTTGTTGCAAGTGTTTTAGCAGTGATCATAATACGGCATGTTGGGAAACCATGTATAACACAAGAAGATGAAATGATTAAGCCTCATGAGAATGTTAGGAATTCATTCTTAGTATATGTAGATATGCATCAATGCATTCTGAAATGTTTGAGAATGCACATAACTTGTTGTAGACTTAGAATAGTCTAATGTTATATGAGGAATCGGTAGGTTACGATAGGTAAAATATTGATAATCATGATTATTGTACCCAAGAAAAAC
>JASDQU010736351.1:43574-64434 GCA_032191745.1 Picea mariana | reverse complement strand
TGCCAAAATTGTACAAATATGTATATCCTTATGCATATGAATAATTTTTGTGTGTTTTCCTTTAGTTCATCGCTGGAAATTGATGTAGTTTAGGCCATTTAGTGTTGGAAATGCCCTTGTTCATGTATGTACAATGGACATGGTGTGATTATTTATTTGCATGGCAATGAGAAAAATCCTTTACCAATAGAGAAGGGTTGCAGATAATCTTGAAGGCTAAGAAAGCCTTAGAATTTACTTAATGAAGACCTGTATTTGGAAAAATCCTGAAGCGGACTGCATAACCTAAGAAAACCCATGCTTTTCCTTGGAAGAATATCGAATGTCAAATCGACACATCAAATCGATCTTGGCCATTGATCAAGGTTTCCTCACATACTACGGATTGTACAGGATCTAGGTTATTGAAAACTGTTAGATATATTGGAGGGAGGAATCAGGGAAATTACGACCATTGATCACGAAAGGGTCATTGGAGTTTGTCGTCAGAGTAGCCCAAAAAACCTAGAGTAGAGACATTATGTTGGAAATGCTTGAGGATCAATCAGTACTCTTGGATCCATCAGGATGGGACATGAAGGATCTGAACCATCGATCGCGGCGTGGTCTTTGGAGTAGCCTTGCTTAAGGTAGTACAATGGGAAGGCTCTAAGGAGCGATCATAGTCATAGATCGGTGAGTAAGGAGAGAAATCTTAGATATATATCTTGGTGGGTCTCTCATGGATGAGGATATGAGGAAGGTGACATCACGATGATGAGGATGACATCACCCAACCAATGTGTAGTGGACACATGTCAACACCTAGAAGGATGTGCCATTTCTCAGTGATGACGTGTACACCATGTTTGTCCACGTGGGTATTACATGTGTTAAGTGGAAACTATGCCACATGTCACGGTGATTTGGAACTTTGAGAGGGAGAAAAATAATGTGGCTTGAGTGCCACATGTCAAACCAGGTGGCAGAGTTGGGTAGGTCCATGCAACCTGGGTTCCAACTCAGATGCCACATAACATCCTACTTAAATGAGGCTAAGAAGGGATTGACTTCATGATGATGAGGGATTCCATCATACACGTGGAAGCTCACAATTCATAGAAAGTAATGAACGTAGACCATGCTGGTTTTATTTCTTAACACAAGTGGCTAAATCCTATCCCTTAGATCTATCAGTGAATATCTCAATTGTTCATCGGAGGGGGTTGGTTGAAGTGGGTAGTGATGATGAAGGAGGAATTACTCTGAAAGGAGTACCCAGAGAATGGATCTATACCGTCGATCAAAGGATGGCCACGATGCATAACATTCATCGGTCTGTCATGGGATCCACTGGTACGAGTACGAAGATAATGGGGAAGGTTTTTAATTGTCATGCAAGTTAAGAATCTTGATGCAATAAGAGCCATATATTATCGAATCACCAATACTGTCTAATTCGTCCATGGCGGAGGTATTCGAGCTGAGGCCATCAGAGTGTACGGGGAAGCCTGGAGTGGACATACTATGACGAATGAATCCAATGGTATAGAAATGATATGAATAGATTGGAGTCATTGTTATAAAGGGAAAATCGGATGAGGATTATGGAGAGAGGTGGGAATTTGTCACATTAGTTGCCACATCAGTGATTTTTTATTGCCACATCAGGTGGCATGTGTGATATGGATCGGCATGTATGCCACATGGTGTTGAGGTGGAATCGATGCAAGATAGCCCAAAAACTTTGGAAGTCTGTAAATTTTGATCCACAACTCGAAATTGAGCATAGTTATACTCATTGGAAATCTCTTGATGAGAAAAATTAATATATGAGGTTTAATTGGAGAAATGTTGTAACTAGAAAAAGCAACATGTTGACACACTGACATCATCCTAGAGAGGACCAATGGGTTAGGTGTGTTATAAAGTGGTATCAAAGCTCAAATTTCAATGCCAAGCCTACATGGGCTAGAGATGAGTTACATAACTATTGTATTAAAGATAAGATGATCTTGTTGGAAAGATATTGGATAGAAGAGTCCAAATATCCACACAGAAATGTGAATTAAGTGGTGAAATCCACATCCATTCAAAAAGAACATTTATGGTGATATTAAAAAGAAATTATGCATATGTTTCTAGATTTGTATATGATGGGTTAGTTTGGCATCCAGAGGTGGATGGTAACCATATGGGTATGGATTAGTATGCTTAAGAAGAAATGAAAGGGTATCCTAGAAAATATGACGCTGATAAAAGTCTATTGACCAAGAATATATTGAGGGACAAAGGAAGTTGGATTTGGGAATTTTAATGCCCTAGGTAATGATGTAATTGCCTAGTTGTATTATGAATTTTAAGGGACATTATAGAAGTTGGGAAAAAATGAATTCTTATTGGTTTTTTCCATAAGAGAAGGCAACATAAGTATGATTATGCCTAAAATATTGTTCATGGGGATGGTTGCAATTCCTCTTCAAATAAGGTTGATATTAAGACCATATCAATATGAATGAATGATATAAAAACAATCATTTGGTTCCTTAAGTAGTTGTTGATCAGACATTTGGGATCAATGACCAACATGGAAAAACCCTAATGAAATCCTTGTTTGGGGAAAGAATTACATAGGACAATTATGCATATCATATGTGGATAATAAGTAGGAAATCCATCTATAGTACATGATAATACATGTACCACATGTTCATACAGAAGAATGGTTTCATAGTATATGAAAGAGTTTGGACTTGGTATCAAGGACGAGAATAGGCACTTGAATAAGAAGTGTTATGTCAATATTACTTCACAATACGATCAAAGGCTAAGACTGAAGAACGTTAAGGTATGAGTCTAGGTGCAGCTATGAAGCCTTGGGAATCGACTACAAGGAAGCCACTTATGCTAATCAAAGTGCTCATTGGAATCAGGGCACAAGAGTAAAATATTTATTGGATGAAGTAGTGAAGGTCCATTCATTGTAAAGGATGTTAATGTAAAGATAAAGAAGTATGTTGTGGGAAGAACTATTATTAAAGGATGGGCATGTAAAAATTTTAGTCGTATGATAGAGAGAGATTTAGTGTTTACATGGAGATAAGGGAAACATCTCCAAGGATCAACCATGCATTTTCGGGGGTAGCGACTCCATTATTATTATTATCAGAGTGGGGTAGTGGAAGCATTGTAGGAATGTCAAAACTTTAAGGTGAAGTATAGAAGGTGAAATAATTCTAAAGAATGCCAGCAAATGTCTAAAGTAATGCCTCATGTGAAAAGTGGATATATAAGTATACAACCATAATTCTAAGGAAAGGAAATACATAAATCTAAGTGAATTATAAAATGGAATAAGTCTAGGAGTAATTAGAGGAAGTATTAAAAAGGTGTCACTAAGTGGATGCCAAGTGATTTTGAGTTTATGAAAACACTCAAAGAGTTGTGGCAGCCATGAAGGGATTGTTGAATATAGGGATAATGTTGAGTATAGTTCAAAAGTGTTGGATACATTCCCAAATTAGGTTGGGATGACAAGTCAAAAGGATATAAGCATGGAGGTGATTTTCCTGAAGGGAAATCAATAAGGGATCCTGATGAAGAAAGTGGTTCTAAGTTTAACTTAGTAATAAAGAGAGATGGTACTTGAGATAACCATCTCATGTGGGAAAGGATCCATTGGTGTTATTCTGGGAGGATGGAAGCACCATTGGAGTTCATAATTTCATATAAAGGTAATGTTGATTACTCTAAAATTGGTCTCCATGAATATCAAAAGAGAAGAGGTCATATGTGTAGGAATAATTGAGTATGTCAGTCAAGTTGAGATCACATGGTTCTGGAAAGAAGAGGAGAATGGTTCAAGAAACCATAAGAACTGAAGTGATTCAGAGAGGGAAAGCTGAATCAAATAGTAAAATTTATGGGTGTTTAAGACTTAAGGTCAAAAAAAGAGCACGGTTGAATGTGTAATATATTGATAGATGTGTTGGGTTAGAGGGATCTAGGTAATAGTTGAATGTTGAATATTAAATAATAGCATAATGCATGGATGGAAATACAAAATTGTTCATAAATGGTTGGCTTAAAAATTTCTCATAGAAGCAAGAAATTGTGATCAATGGTGATAAAAATATCACAAAAGAGTACATGAAAATTCAGTGAGAGTGAAGGATAGACAGGAACAATAAATAGAGCTTAGAGGGAAGAAAGAGGTTGTTGCAAGTGTTTTAGCAGTGATCATAATACGGCATGTTGGGAAACCATGTATAACACAAGAAGATGAAATGATTAAGCCTCATGAGAATGTTAGGAATTCATTCTTAGTATATGTAGATATGCATCAATGCATTCTGAAATGTTTGAGAATGCACATAACTTGTTGTAGACTTAGAATAGTCTAATGTTATATGAGGAATCGGTAGGTTACGATAGGTAAAATATTGATAATCATGATTATTGTACCCAAGAAAAACRGTAACTCATTGCACAACTAAAATTGTTGTTGATGATATTACCATTGATAATCATTCATATGAGGACATTGAGGAAGACTATTTGATGCATATTACGCTAGTAAGGGAAACGTGTAAGTTTCCATAGTTACCTGGTAATTAGTTAGCATCAAATTCATTTAGTAAGAAACTATGCAAGTGTGAATTTCATGTCTCTATGATGCAATATTGCTGAAGGGAATTAGGTTAAATTTCCATCATTGAGAGTTTGTTTTATAATTTAAGAGTTTTAATATATCATTTGAATGCATTAAAAATAATGATTTCCATATGGTATGGTAGAGTCCAGAGGCCTGGGATAGTTGTAGGATCTGTTTATCTTTTACATGAATTCATATGGCATAGTAATATTTCATGATCTGTTAGTTATGGGTTAGTAACCAAAGAATGAAAGGGGTATGACCCTGTTATAGAATTGAATTCTAAAAATTCTAACTATGTGTGAGACCATGACATGGTTGGATATGGAAAGGATATAGTGCCATACAGGTATCCAAATAACTTCCTAATATAATCAATGATTGGACTGCAACCTTTTTTCCAACATAAACACAGAAGAGCACCACAAAATTGTATTCTTGGTGTAGTGTTTAGGATGAAAAGGAAGGCATCCAAATGGTTGAGCAAGAAAATAGGAAGTGTATGGATGATGTGTCAGGAAATTGACCATGCCATCTAATTATCATGGTGCGATGCATGATTTAGAACAAGGATTTCTGAAATATTAAAGAAAGAGTGAATTTAATAGACATGATTAGAGAGCTACATTCATGCATAGTGTAGAGATGGTAATTTTTCACTCTTGTATGCTAACATAGAGTTGTGCACGCTTGAATACTTTATGGAATGAATTTTGGAAATTCATGTATATATTGTATTTTGTACAAATGACCATGCTAGCAACTGATATGTTGAGATAATGACTAACTCATGAGGTTGATAACATTCATAAACTATTAGGTATTGCAACACGAGAGTTGCATCTTGAAGTAGCCACATAAGAATGGACTATAGGGAATTTTGTTTTCATGAAACAGAGTGATAAGAATACTTATGATAAGGAAAAATTTGATTGTTGATAATATATATGCAGAGAATGATAAGTTCGGTTAAATTAATAAATAGTTTTATATATGTGATTGAATTGTTAGGTGTAGACAATTCTAAAATCACTTTGAGAGTTTCTATACATAATGCAATAAAAGTATGTTGTGCATGATATAATGGCCATGTATTTTGTTGAGTGCAAGACAAAATTAATGCAGGAAATTAGTCCCAAATATGGCACTATAGGAAGCCATAATGAATACTAATGCATGTTGTTGCAACAACCAAACAAATATGACATGGAATTTGTTATTTTAGGAAAAAGTTGATTTTCCTTATGAAATAAATTTGAATTTATAAATGAAATTTTTATAATAATGTCTCACGATGACATGTATGTATGTGCTACATATGATATAATATATATTACAGTTAAAATGATTGGGAAGAGAATATTCTATTGGAACACTAGATCCCTATAATTACAGATCCTTAGGAGGGATCTTTTAATAAGCTAGTGCTTTCCCTGTGTGTGAAATCCTGGGAAAGATGGATCGTTGAAGGATTCTGTATCAATGAAGTGATTCCTGATCCTGAAAGGGTGAGTGAAAAAGGAAAAGGAAGTAAAAGAATCTTCCAATGAGATAAATTCTTACTGAAGTAGCTCTCTGGAAAAGAGGAAAAGGTCTTCTAGATGAAGTATGAAGATAAGACCACAAGGATAACAAGCCTAAGTAGCCAAGGCATAGATTTTTATGAGGAATTTAGGAATGTACATTGTATATAATGCATTGAGGAAAGTGTATAAATAAGGGGGAGGGGAATGTAATTCCTCGGGTTGATGTTAGTCGTAATTTAGCATATAGGCTGGTGAGCCACGAAACTTTGAGGCCAAAGTGCTTGTGTAGTTATTAGGTCGGTGAGTCAGAGACCAAAAAGGCATGTGGGCCTATTTTGTGTATTATGTAATCACTCAGATATTAATAAAATCACACCACTACTATAGATCGACTTGACAAAAGGCTCAAGGGGATAAACTCCACTAGAGAGGGAAAGGGGGCTAAAAGTCCCAGGTTAAGGGGATAAGTCTAGGGGGGGGATTAATCCAATGAAATAATTTAATAATATTTTTTAAAGTCACTTTATGGGATATATCAACTTATCCTAAGTTCCCAAAAGAAAGGGAATGAAGCACCAAGTGGGTGAAAAGGAGGATCATAAGGTGACAAGTGTCATTTTATGCACACGGAAATATACTGGGAAAACTTAGTGTAGTTTCCCATCTCAACGATCATTCTTACCATTGTGAATAGGATCACATTGTGCTACTACCATTCATACCCTACTTCCATCACCATACCTATAGTGAGAAATCCTTGGGAGTGTTTGTTTCTGATAATTAAGCTGATGAGGCCAGTTGTCAAGCCTATCTGTTGTTGAAGAAGTGGGTTGTCAAGCCCAAATGTTGTTGAAGAAGTGGGTTGTCCCACCTGTGTCATGTTGAATAAGCRATTTTTCAAGCCTATATTCTATTTAAGAGGCGGGTTTTGAGGCCCRTATGTTGTTGAAGTAGAGAGTTGTCAAGCTCGTAAGCATTCTCTCTAGGTGACAGAACTGTTGTGAATTTTTTTACCAAGGTGCCAAGATGCAACTACAAGGCTCTGAGACTTCCTGTCTGGCTTGTTCCTAAATCCCCAGAAGGGAAGTGGGGAAGTTGAAGGATTATTGAGAAAAGAAGGGGCACACTTGTTGAGGTGAGACAAGCATGTGGGGAGTGAGAGACTATAGGTTGGTTGTTAATCTTGGCACTTGAATCTGAGCATTGCTGCTATTTGACAGGCTTAGCCTGGTATAGGAATTCCTTTCCTAAGTGGAGTTTATGCACATCTTGAGGGTGACATGTTGTTGAGTTATAAGCAGAAGAGTTTAAGGCTAGGAGGAAATTCAGAGGTCTGCATGTCGTTGGTGTCTATTTATAAGATATAAGTGTTCACCAAGTGTTTGTTTTAATTATTGTATGAATGATTATGTAATCCTATGTTGGATATTTGCTAAGTTATTTATATTTAAACATACTATTGTTAAATGATACAGGAACTGTAGTCATGGGTTATTGTCATGGTTATTTTCTCCTAAAAGTACACTTAAACTTGTACATAAATTTTGATTAGGTGACTGTTGTCATGGGTTTTTACTGTTGTAAATATTCCTTGAATATTTTCTCCTAGAATTGTACAAAGATGTATATCCTTATGCATATGAATAATTTATGTGTGTTTTCCTTAAGTTTAGACCTGGAAATTTATGTGGTTTATCCCAACTCGATCTTGAAATGCCCTTTTCCGGGTATAGACAGTGCACAAGGCACAATTATCTATTTACACGATGATGAGGGAAATCCTTAGCCAATAAAGAAGTGTTGTAGATCATCTTGAAGGCTTGGAAAGATTTAGAATTTACTTAATGAAGACCCATATTTGGAAAAGTATTGAAGTGGACTGCATAACCTAAGAAAACCCATGATTTACCTTGATATTAGGCCTATAATTGATGTGGTTTAGCCCAGTTTGGGATGGAAATGCCATTTTTTGATTATGGACAATGCACAGGGCATGACTCTCTATTTACACGAAGATGGGAGAAAACCTTAGCCAATAGAGAAGGGTTGTAGATTATATTGAAGGAGAGGAAATCCTTAGAATTTACTTATTGAAGACCCAGATTTGGCAAAGTCCTGAAGATGACTGTAAAACCTAAGAAAACTCATGCTTTACCTCAAAATAATATTGGACTTCAAATTGGTACAACGAATCAGTCTTGGACATTGATCGAGGTTTCCTCATGCATGAGGGATTGTAGAGGGTCCATTTCATTGAAAACAATTAGATCCATTGGAGGGTAGAACTGAGGAAATCGTGACCTTTGATCAAGGAAGGGTCGTCGAAGTATTTGTATGGAGTAGCTTAGAAAACCTAGAGTATATTTACTCTGATGGTAGGTCTCGAGGATCAATCGAGACCATTGGATCCATCGAAATGGGAAACAAAGGATCTGAACCATCAATCACGGAAGGGTTGTCAGAGTATCCTTGGTTAAGGTACTCCGATGGGAAGGCTTTGAGGAGTGATCATGGTCATATATTGGTGAGTATGGAGAGTAATATCAATCATAGATCTTGGTGGGTCTCACATGGATGAGGCCAGGAGGTAGGTTACATCATGTTGATGAGGATGACATCACCCAACCAATGCACAGTGGAAAAGTGTCAACACTTGGAAGGAATGTCAGTGCTCAGCAATGACGTGTATGCCACCTCAGTCCATGTGGGTGTTATGGATGTCAAGTGGAAATTGTGCCATGTGTCAAGGTGATTTGGAACTTTGAGAGGGTGAGAGATGACATGGCCTGAATTCCACATATCAAACCAGGTGGCAGATTTGGGTAGGCCCATGTGTCCTAGGTGCCAACTTGGATGCCACATAAGATCCCACTTAAATGAGGATAATAAGGGAGTGACATAATGATGACGAGGGATGTCAGCATGTCTAGTGAAAGAAACATGGGATCCAATAATTCATACAAAGGACCGAGCGTAGACCTTGTCGATGTTATTTGTTAGGATAGGTGGATAAATCCTAGCCCTCAGATCTATCGACGATAGATCTCAATTGTTCATCGGAGGGTGATGGTCGGAGCAGGTTGCGATGTTGGAGGAGGAAGTACTCCGATATGGGTATCCCAAGGATGGATCTATATTGTCAATTGGAAGGTGGACACAATGCACAATAGTCGTCGATCTGTCATGGGATCCATCGACATGAGTATGAAGAGAATGAGGAAGTTCATTGATTGTCATGCAAGTTAAGTATTTTGATGCAATAAGAGCTGGAGATTACCGATTTGCTAGGACCATACAATCCATTAATGGTGTAGGTCATCATACTAAGGCCATCAGAGGGTGTAGGGAAGCCTGAAGTGGACATACTCCAACAAATGACTCTAATGGTTTAGAAGGGCTCAAAATAGATCAGAGTCGTTGATCTAGAGGACCAGTAAGATGAGGATCATGGAGGTCCAATAAGAGTTGCAACATTAGCTGCTACATCAGTGCTACATCAGTGCCACATCAGGTGGCACATATGACAAGGAACCATTTGGATTCCATGTGGAACCAAGGTGAAATGGATGGAAGATAGCCCAGAAACTTTGGAAGGATGTAACTTTTGATCCAGATCTTGAAATTGAGCATAATTATAGTCGTTGAAAATCTCTCGAAGAGAAGAATTAATCTATGAGGTTTAATTGGACAAATGGAGTAGTTGGTGAAAGTGAAATTTTGACACTCCATCGGAATAAGAGAGGACCAGGGGGTCAAATGTGTTACATGGAACATATTCATGTGTCATATCCGGAGATACGATGGTAGCAAAAGAATTGGCACAAGGTGGAAATTGGTTATGTAAAGAGGCTTTTGATGATTATTTTTTTGGAATATGTTTAAACATCTTCAATTAGTACATGGTCTACATTGCAAATGTCTATAACTTGAATACTAGTCATCAATTTACAGTGCTTGTCATAGGAACATTTATATGAAGTTAATGTCATTGTCATATTGTTTAAATTTAGAAATAAAGTTTGTTCACTGACCTTCTCTAAATTGTGCCTGAAGAAATATTGTTATTGGAACATTTTCTACATAGAATATATGTACAAGAACATTGTTTTATTTTTCTATCTGGTATATTTTTTTTTTTAAATGAAATTTGATATACATGAAAGTTATGAACAATAAATTATGAACATCCAATTACTTTAAGGCCAAGTTCATACAGAATATTTACTAAAATGTTCTTTCCACACTTGACATAGTTATGGGATACGAGAAATAATTAATAGAAGGCATTGCATAGTTCAAAGAAAACCGTGACATTTACCTCCCATAACCGTCAAATAGCCTCCATTTTTTCACAAATACAAGAAAATCTACATGTCATAAATGACTTTGTTATCGTGCAAATTACATTAATTGTCAGAATTCCCAGTTCTGAATGATTTCAAATGAAAAAATGCGAAGGCGTGATACTGGGCAAGATGCTCATTTATCCTAACTATCATTCTTTTGCAAATGTTATATAAAATTCATGTGGGAATGCATTGTGTTTCATAAATTTCCATATCAAAAAGAATTTTCTATGTAGTGATTATTGATGGTTCGTACAGTGCCTTGCATTATCTATATATGTGGCACTCCACTAGCCATGTATTATGCATGTGTGCATTTCATTCTTCAATACCAATTATCGATTCATAGTCTTCGTCATTTAATGGTCTCGACAAAGTGGATGTCCATGTCATACTGTTGAAATTTGGAAAGATAGTTTTCCTATCTACGTTGTTCAAATTGTCTATGAAGCAATATTGTTACTAGAGGATATGGTACATAAGCTGTGGAAAAATCTGGTGGTTTATTTTTTTATCTACCAGACCTATGTTTTTTTCAATGGACTTTGGTAAACGTAAAACCCATGAATAGTACATTACGAAGGTCAAATTGCTTTAGGCCAAAGTGCATGAGGCATATTCACTCAAATTTCCTTTCCATGCCTGAATTAGATATGGAATACGGGGAATGATAAATGGAAACCATTGACCAAGCAATAGGAAAGTCTAATTCACTTGATAGTGGTTCTAAATAACCTTTGTTTCTTGGAAAATCGAAGAAAATCAACGTGCAATAAATAACTACCTTATCGTGTAAATTAGTTGTGTTGCAAGAAAAGCACGCATGAAACCATTACAAATGGAAAAGTGTGGAAGCACAAAAATGCAGAATGATCATCAGTATGAATAGTTCACACAGGGCTTGAAAATAGAATTAGAGCAAGTGGTGACTATGCGAATCTAAACCAGTGCAAAGTGTCGATGTGCGAAAGATGTACATACATGTATTGCAGATATATAGTCACAACAAGGGGTTTCACACAACATGAAAAATGGTTAAGTAAAAAAGGCTTTTGACTAAGTAATTTTAAGAAGACATTGGATTGACAAAAGAATTTGATACAATATTTGCATTCAAAAAATTGTACTGGAGTAATGGGTACATGATCTACTATGACAAAAAAGATTCTTTTCTTTGGAAAATCTCCAAATTAGATGCTATTTTACTTTGCAATTTATCAAGTTGCACGTAGGATTTTAATTGACCATATCTCTAAAGTGCGCACAACCATATCTTGATCACTAGTGCAATCCACACAGATGTCTCAAGCATAGGAAAGAGCTTGATCTATTTCTAGATTCTATGCATAGAATCCATAACTGGTGCATCTACATATGTGCATAATCACGCTTATGCACTTGTGCATTTCGTACAACTATATATTCAACGTTCCCGCATTCTGCATAGGTGCATCCCCATGAAGGAGACTCTTACTCTATTTTCAAGAACTATTTGGAGAATTCAATCAACTCATTGCATTGCATTGCAGTCCCACACCCCTGTACTTTTGCACTTTTAATACTTCAGATACTTGAAAAATGGCATACATTTGCAATCCACTCAACACAGTGGAACTTGCATTTTAATTGATTACTTGTATATGTAAAGTTAGGATTCATCATAATTCAGAACAAGAAAATTCATCATAGTTGCTAGCTATTTTCAATTCCATTTGAATGGTAATTTCATATAAGTTACTGGAATCGCACATAACGATATAAATTCTCTATTTTGAAATCCTATGATGGACAGTATGTTAAATTTTTTCTTTGCAAAACCATAGAACATATGAACTAGAAATGCAATTAACTATGGAAGTTATCTTATTACAAGGTGAAGTGATCGAGGTGGATATCAATGGCCACCCACCTATTCCACTAGCTCAAACAACAACTTTCATTTTGGAAGTTTTTTCCCAGTTTTTCGGGTCCTAAATTTTCGGTGTCATTTTGAGGCCCTAAACAATGTTTTTTTGGCATGGCACGGTCACACTTTAGGATTTAGCTAGAATATGACAACAACATGTGCAGTCAAATATTTCTTTCCAATGAGATATTGTGTGCCTAAAACAAAGATCATATGCAAACGTTATGACCCAGGGAAGTTGATGTACCATCTTACCCCATCGGGGCCCACATGAATTTTGGCGCTTCATCTCCTAGGGTTAGGTTTTTGGATGTTTATGGTTTTATCATTTATTATTTATGTTAAAAATTCCTTTGGAGCCTCATTGTAACCATCTTCTTCTGAATGAGCATAGTTGCCACATCTCTTCTCATAGATAAGATTCCACCATTAGAGCAAGTTTGTTTCAGTCTCCATTTTTACAGTTTCAACATATTCTCTTTATTAATAGAAGTTAAGTTTTACTGTATCTCTATGTATTTCTTTCTATACATATGTACTCCATTTTTTTCCATTTATAAATCTAGATCAGTGGTATCAGAATGGTATTCTCTTTATTTGTTTCTTTGTGCATGTCCCCAACAAGGTCAAGGTACAAGGAGTTGGGAATAGAAGTGGTTGAGTACTTGCAACACCATCCTCGTCGATCATGATGGCCTCCCATGGAAGAATAAAAGAGAGACAATGGATCAAGATATCCTTTTAAATTGTTTCTTGAAGAATCCCTCACACAACAAAGGAATGAGATGATGGATAAATTTGCACATATCCTTCGACGACTGCCAACATGTGATGCATCTTCATCAAGAGGCCACGCCAGCCCATTCAAGGTACAAGTCAATTTTTGTATCCCCATATTTGAAGGCCATATAGATGTGGATGTTGTAGATAAATGGTTGAATCAACTAGAAGGGAATTGTTTGGTCCATAATTTTTATGATAGAGAAATGATTACCTTTGTGCTCCTTAAGGTTGTCCCCCATGTCAAGGATTGGTGGGAAAATTAATATGTCAAGGGTCTCTGACACTTGGGATTCTTTAAGGGATGTTATTAAGAAACAAAACTACTATGTTGGAATCTACGATGACCAATATACAAGATGGACCATGCTATGACAGGAAAGGGACTAGAAAGTACCATATTTCACAAATATCTTCCATACCTTGTGCACCAAGATGGGTATCAAGGAATCCTAATGAAATCCGATACTCAAGTATCATGGATGTATTCATATATACATCCAAACATAAATGGAGTTTCTGGACATCTCATCACTGGGTGCGACATATCGATATGCTGTCAAAATCGAGTAGAAATTTAAGTAGAAGAAGCGGGGGCTTGGATTTGAAAATTCCTCACAAAAGAATAAGGTAAAAGGCATCCCCAACCCATATAATAAAGGACAGAGAAAGAATGGACCCCCTCAAGAAAACCAATCCAATTCAAAAACAAATACGGGTAATGAGAAGACAAAGAAAGACACTGGGAAGTGGTGTGAATTCCATAAAATTCCCACGTATAACATCGATGAATGTCACTCAAAGCAGTCATTGGTGTTTGATTTGAAAGACTTAAAGTCAGAGGCAGGTTCCGACTATGAATCATATCCAGAAAAAGGGAAGTAGATCATTGACATTAAACCCAATGCCATTATTTCTACTACCAAGGTCCAACCAAGTTAACTATAGGAACCAGAGGAAGGTGAATGCCTTTCTCACTCATAGACGTGGGTGAAGGGTGATCCACTATATTTCATTATCGATAGCAGAATTCAAAAGAACCTGATATCAACAGAGGTACTCAAGCAGTTGAACCTAATGATGACACCACACCTGTATCCATACACCATCAGGTTGCTCCGCCAAGGACGAGACCTTTGTGTTAGCCAACAATGTCATTTTCCCTATGATATCAAGCCCTTCAAGAATGAGGTATTGTGTGATATTTCCCCCCTTGAAGTTTTTGATGTTCTTTTAGGTAAACCATATTTTTGGAAACAACATGTTGTATATGATTCTAGACCTTGCATTATTATTATTACTTTGGGTAGAAAATTATATAGGATACGAGACGTAGATCCACCTACTATTATTTCTTTGATCTATGTTGAGAAATGCAATAAGGTCATTTGTAAAACTGAGAAATTTTTCTTCTTCATGATTCTCTCTCAAAGTGAACAGAAGGTCAAAACCACATCCATGACCTCTACACATGACCTCTCCATGTAGAATAGTAAAGTGTACAAGATCATGGAAGAATACAAATACATATTCTCCTCACCCACCGAGGTGTCGTGACATTCTCAAGTCAAACGGTCAATTGATATAACCTCTCGTGCACCTCTACCCAGTGGGCCAGTATATCACCATTCTCTGATGGAAAATGAGGAAATTAAATGGCAGATCCAATAGCTACTTCAAAAGGGGCACATTTGAACCACATCCTCATTCCGCAGGAGCCCAATTGTACTCGTACAAAATAAATATGGGACTTGGTGACTTTGCATTGATTAAATGGCCCTAAACGAAATCACAATCATGAACTAGTACCCAATTCCCCGAATCGACAACCTTCTTGACCAGCTCAAGGGAGCCAAGTTTTTCAGCAAGATTGGCCTGAAATATGGCTACCAACAGGTCCCAATAGAATAAATTGATGTATGGAAGACTCGTTTCATGTCCAAAGAAGGTATTTTAGAATGTCTAGTCATTCCATTTGGTTTGACAAATTCTCTAGAAACTTTCATGAGATTGATGGACGATATATTGAATACCTTCATCAATTCCTTTGTGGTGGTATATATGGATGACATCCTCATCTTCATCAAGAATTGGACAAAATACTTGTAGCATATTCAATAGGTCCTTCACACTCTATGACAATACACATTCTTTGCTAACTTGCAAAAATTCTCCTTCTACATGAACATGGTCCAATACCTAGACTACATTGTTCATGAGCATGGTGCGTATGTGGATCCAACTAATATCCAAGTCATTTGTGACTAGCCATCCCTGACCACACTAATCGAGCTTCAAATTTTCTTAATACTTGCCAACTTCTATCGCAGGTTCATGTTGGGATTCTCCCATATTGCATAGGCCCTCAGCCAAGTGACCAAGGGTGGTGTTAAGGAAATTTTTTTTGTGGGGGAAGTCACAACAACAAGTGTTCGATGATTTGAAACATCGCTTGTGCTAAGCTCCAATACTCTCCTTACTCGATCTACAACAACCATTTGAGATTGAGACCGATCCTTTAGACTATGTCGTGGGTATATTCCTCACTTAGCACAGTCATCCAGTGGGATATCATAGTGAGACACTATCATATGTTGTAAGTACCACACATATGAAAAATAAATGTATTTCATCATACACGACTATTGATAATGGAATAACTACATTCTCAAGAAGGAGACAATCATCCACACTGATCACAAGCCTTTATAGTTCATGCAAACACAAGGAAAATTACAGAATGACCTTCATCAAAAGTGGTCCACATACATGCAATAGTTGCATCTCAAAATCAAATATAAGACAGGGAGAACCAATCATGTCATTGACCTCCAATTGCAGCCTTAACCATGATGCTCCACTCCTGTGGCCATGAGGCATCCAAGTGGCCCCAACTCTACAAGAGTGATTCTGACTTCAATACCACTTATCATATGCTAGACACAAGCGCGATTTTCACTGAATTTCATATTCGGGACAGACTATTATGCCATATAGTCCACCTATGTGTTCCTTCAAGCGAGCGTGCAAAGTTGTTTTGGGAATCTCACTGCAGTCGAATGGTAGGACATTTTGGAATGAAAAAGACTGTGGCAGTATACCGAAGCATTCCTACTAGTCGAAACTTCGACTGGAAATCAACAAGTATATCATGTCCTGCACTGCTTGTGCCATTTCTAAACCAACCACTAAGAAGCAAGGTCTGTACACCCCTCTTCCTACTCCCGACAGACCATGGGAATCCATATATATGGACTACATGTCAGGCCTTCCTTCAAACAAGTAGGGAAATGACTATGTTTTGTGGTGGTTGATTGGTTTTCTAAGATGGCCATCCTCACAACCTGTAAAAAGAATATCACAGTGGATCCCACTGCGAAGCTCTTCTTTGAACGAGTGTGGGTAAACTTTGAGATACCAAAGACCATCATATCAGATCAGGATAGTAGGTTCCTCAACATATTATGGTCCAGTCTTTAGTCATTGTTGGACACCAAGCTCACCAAATCCATCGCCTTCCACCCCCAAACTGATGGCCAGATAGAGGTCGTCAACAGAATGATCATGCATATCTTGTGCGCATGTACAATTCCAAACATCCATGCACATGGGGTGAGAGTCTCCCTTATGTTTAACACAACTAAAATAGATCCCTTCATAGCTCGACTGACCATAGTCCCTTTCAGTTGGGGTTGGGATTTCAACCATTGGGTCCCATTGATGTCGCACTACCCCTTGCATCCACACAAATAGAATCATCCCATGCTCAATCTGAGGTCCAAAAATCCACCAATTTTATTTAACGAATTCATCACATATGAAAATAGGTCCATGATAGTTTATAGAAAGCTAATTTTAATTACAAACATCACCGTGATTAACACCGGGTGTTGCACAAGTTGTAGGTGGGAGACAAGGTCTGGTTAAATTTGTAGAAATAACTGCTTACAAGGCCCCATCAGAATCTCCATCCACTTTAATATGGGTCTTACACTATCACCAAGGTTGTGGGTGAAAATTATTTTGAGCTCAACACTCCACCCTTCCTTGGCGTGCACCCAATGTTCAAGGTGGACATAACAATTGACACCAACAAAGCTCAACCTTGACTGAATGGAATAGGAAGACATTGATCATATTAGGGACACTCAAATTAAGGGCACTTGACAATAGAGGATCCATCTTTATCAGGTTGTCAAAGTAGGAAAAATTTTTCACCAAGGCAAGTGGCTCACCTGGGGCCAAGTTTAGTAGAAGTTTCCCCATCCGATGGGGGAACTCAATGCAGTAGAGACCATTTCTTCCTAGGGGGAGGAGTGATCCAAGTGGATATCAGTGGCTACCCACCTATTCCACTAACTCAAAGAACAATTTTCATTTTGGCAGTTTTTCCTAGTTTTTCGGGTCCTAAACTTTTGGTCCCTAAACAATGTTTTTTGGGTGTGACACGGTCACACTATAGGATTTATCCAAAGTGTGACAAAAACATGTGCATTCCTCAAATATTTCTTTCCAATGATCTATCATGCACCTAAAACGAAGATCGTATGAAAAATTTACAACCCTGTGAGGTTGATGTACCAACTTACCCCATTGGGGCCCACATGAATTTTGGTGCTTCATCTCCTACGTTTAGGCTTTTGGATTTTTAGGGTTTTATCATTTATTCTTTATGTTTAAAATGCCTTTGGAGCCTCATTGTAACCATATTCTTGCGAATGAGTGTAGCCTTCACATCTCTTCTAAGAGATAAGCTTCCACCATTCAAGCAAGTTTGTTTCAGTCTACATTTTTATAGTTTCAACATATTCTATTTATTAATACAAGTCAAATTTTAATGTATCTCTATGTATTTATTTTCTATACATATGTATTCCATTTTGGTCCATTTATAAATCCGGATCATGAAGTCTTTAAAGTGCATTGGAACAATAGAAGTAAACGATTGGTCGATGTCCATGGGTAAAAGAATTTAGAAGTATAAATGTTGTGTTGAGAAAGAACTAGGGAAAATTGTATGCCAAACAAATAACTTGCCCTTTTCAACCTTGTGTAGTTAGTCATACACAATGCACTTCAGAATAAGAAAAATATCTTACTTAATGCAATAATTAAACATGTTATTTTTTTATAGAAGTTTGATTGCATTTTTTTTGTCTATACAGGGAAATCATAATATTATTATTAATGTTTATTTATGAGACATTTATCATAGATACTTTAGAAATAGAAAAAATGTTCAGTCATGACATGTTGCTTAAATTAATATAAAGTACATTGATCATTCCATCCCATGCCATAAGTAGGGAAATATATAGATCCACATTAATATAAGAAAGAAAAACATTTATAGTTGTGATTTGTTGTCCAATGACAATGTGAAATTGTTTCTAGAAGTAATTTCTGACAATGTCAGCATATGCATACGATTTTTCGAACAACACCAAATTTTTTAAAGATATCGAGGTTGGCCTACAAATTCCATGTCAGGCACAATTATGGAAGCATTACATAGAAAAACTTGTTCCAATTCCAATCTATCTCTAGAAACAATATATCAATGTTGCAATGTAACACGACTAATGATATATAAATATCTAGTCCAATGTTCATAAAATTTTGACATAATTTAATTGTAAAAATTCAATACAACCGCACTCCAATGCTAACAATGTTCAGTAAATACTTTGACTCAAAATGCACATATAATGAATACACTATTCCTGGTATTTAATAACTAGACATGAAATATGTATATACAATGTATATGATATTACACATTAGCATTTAGGTCAATATAAAAATAATAACTAAATTATAGTTCTAGTACCTGCACAAAGAAATCGAAAATCAATACGTAGAGCTCATCACACATGTAGTATGAAACAATATTCATTCAATCTCTATCCCACATGTAGGAACAAACTATATTCATTTAATGTAAATTTTCCATGCACTTGAAAATCATGCAACATATAAACAATTTTGGATTTCTTTTGCAAATTTATTTCATATTGCATTTTTGTCAAGCCAGGAAGAAGCTCTTGCAATATAGGTTCCATGGAAATGTGTTGCACATTATTGTTGTCCATTGTTTATATAATAGCACTTAGGCAATGTTTATATATAAAAGGGAATCTCTGATTACGTCTTACATAGTCAAACGTTGCATTTTTTTATCAAAGAAGGTGTGCTTCCAGGACAGTTACAGATTGCACAAAGAGGTTCAAATGGAGTTGAATATGCATTGGTTTCTATCATTGTAACTTCGACCTATTTACATAGTACAAACATTTTTAATTTAGGATATGTGTGTGTGTGTGTATTTTCAAATAATCTTGTAAATGAAATTTGTAGATAGAGTTGTCAAGATATCCTTACAATGTTTGTTGAGCCAGTTAGTTTTATCATATCTTTGATTTCTTGTGTTGTCATCTCTATTATAAATGTCATTTTTTTTGTGTGGAAAAACTTTTCTTTTTCATCTCTCCTCTTGGTTATATTTTTAAATAGAAAAATGGGAAATTTCCCTATTTGCAATTGTTTCTCCAGTGAAGCGAAGAAACATCCATATGTATTAAACAATTGTAGTTGATACATTAAACATTGTAATTATCATATAGCTTCACCTAAGATATATCAACATATAAACCATAAACCATTTACCATTGAAAAGAATAACATTTTTTTTTCATCCTCAATGTTCCCATATTTTATATGAAAATAGTACCGAGATCCAACTTTTCTAACGATCATGACAACTCCAATAGTAATAATTGGATACATGTTTGTATTATTTGCAAATTTCTTGATTGTTGTGTCTGGTATGAAATTGTATTCTTTACATGTTGGAGACATTGTCTCCACGACACTTGATTCAAGTATCGATATAACATGATCGTAATCACCAAGTCATAGCCACTTTTTGGTAGAATTTTGAAATCTGTAATAGATGTTCAAGCTCCAAGAACAATCTTTTTCTCATGTTTTTCAATAAGGTGTCCAGGAATAGTCAATGTAATTGTCATAATTCCATTTTCATCTGTCATATCAACATGCAATATTTTGTGTGATCTATTCTCTTAATCAAAATATGTGATGTAAACAATCATCACGTATCCAATGAATACTTCCCTAGTTTTATGACTATTCAATTCCTCTATTGAGACAATATTTCGAGATGAACATGTGTGTAATCATATGCAAATTGCAGAAAAATGAGCAATATGAAGAATCGTTTCCATGTATTTCTTTCCCAACTACAAAATATAGATTTTTAAATGAAAAACTTTCCAATTTCTCTTGTTACACATGCATAGTTGATTGCTTCAATTCTAGGTATATCTATTTCTCTTCAACTAAACATAGAAATTTGAAAATTGCATAAGAACTTGACTCTATTTGTTTGTTATTTTTACAAGATACTATTTATAAATATCTACCTATGTCTTTGTGGCTATTGCAACATCCAAATGGAAAATAGCTTATGGAAATTTACCTCTGACTCTGTTGTTGGGAGGATGTTTGTGATGCACCAGTACTAATACTTCCTTGGCTCATCCAACTTCTCCTACTTGGAAAACCGAACATGTGAATGCCAAGCATATACAATATATTATATACTATGTTTACATTGACATATCATCAACTCTTTTTTTTTTTTTTTGTG
>JASDQU010736351.1:27721-43554 GCA_032191745.1 Picea mariana | reverse complement strand
CCACCTATGTGTTCCTTCAAGCGAGCGTGCAAAGTTGTTTTGGGAATCTCACTGCAGTCGAATGGTAGGACATTTTGGAATGAAAAAGACTGTGGCAGTATACCGAAGCATTCCTACTAGTCGAAACTTCGACTGGAAATCAACAAGTATATCATGTCCTGCACTGCTTGTGCCATTTCTAAACCAACCACTAAGAAGCAAGGTCTGTACACCCCTCTTCCTACTCCCGACAGACCATGGGAATCCATATATATGGACTACATGTCAGGCCTTCCTTCAAACAAGTAGGGAAATGACTATGTTTTGTGGTGGTTGATTGGTTTTCTAAGATGGCCATCCTCACAACCTGTAAAAAGAATATCACAGTGGATCCCACTGCGAAGCTCTTCTTTGAACGAGTGTGGGTAAACTTTGAGATACCAAAGACCATCATATCAGATCAGGATAGTAGGTTCCTCAACATATTATGGTCCAGTCTTTAGTCATTGTTGGACACCAAGCTCACCAAATCCATCGCCTTCCACCCCCAAACTGATGGCCAGATAGAGGTCGTCAACAGAATGATCATGCATATCTTGTGCGCATGTACAATTCCAAACATCCATGCACATGGGGTGAGAGTCTCCCTTATGTTTAACACAACTAAAATAGATCCCTTCATAGCTCGACTGACCATAGTCCCTTTCAGTTGGGGTTGGGATTTCAACCATTGGGTCCCATTGATGTCGCACTACCCCTTGCATCCACACAAATAGAATCATCCCATGCTCAATCTGAGGTCCAAAAATCCACCAATTTTATTTAACGAATTCATCACATATGAAAATAGGTCCATGATAGTTTATAGAAAGCTAATTTTAATTACAAACATCACCGTGATTAACACCGGGTGTTGCACAAGTTGTAGGTGGGAGACAAGGTCTGGTTAAATTTGTAGAAATAACTGCTTACAAGGCCCCATCAGAATCTCCATCCACTTTAATATGGGTCTTACACTATCACCAAGGTTGTGGGTGAAAATTATTTTGAGCTCAACACTCCACCCTTCCTTGGCGTGCACCCAATGTTCAAGGTGGACATAACAATTGACACCAACAAAGCTCAACCTTGACTGAATGGAATAGGAAGACATTGATCATATTAGGGACACTCAAATTAAGGGCACTTGACAATAGAGGATCCATCTTTATCAGGTTGTCAAAGTAGGAAAAATTTTTCACCAAGGCAAGTGGCTCACCTGGGGCCAAGTTTAGTAGAAGTTTCCCCATCCGATGGGGGAACTCAATGCAGTAGAGACCATTTCTTCCTAGGGGGAGGAGTGATCCAAGTGGATATCAGTGGCTACCCACCTATTCCACTAACTCAAAGAACAATTTTCATTTTGGCAGTTTTTCCTAGTTTTTCGGGTCCTAAACTTTTGGTCCCTAAACAATGTTTTTTGGGTGTGACACGGTCACACTATAGGATTTATCCAAAGTGTGACAAAAACATGTGCATTCCTCAAATATTTCTTTCCAATGATCTATCATGCACCTAAAACGAAGATCGTATGAAAAATTTACAACCCTGTGAGTTTGATGTACCAACTTACCCCATCGGGGCCCACATGAATTTTGGTGCTTCATCTCCTACGTTTAGGCTTTTGGATTTTTAGGGTTTTATCATTTATTCTTTATGTTTAAAATGCCTTTGGAGCCTCATTGTAACCATATTCTTGCGAATGAGYGTAGCCTTCACATCTCTTCTAAGAGATAAGCTTCCACCATTCAAGCAAGTTTGTTTCAGTCTACATTTTTATAGTTTCAACATATTCTATTTATTAATACAAGTCAAATTTTAATGTATCTCTATGTATTTATTTTCTATACATATGTATTCCATTTTGGTCCATTTATAAATCCGGATCATGAAGTCTTTAAAGTGCATTGGAACAATAGAAGTAAACGATTGGTCGATGTCCATGGGTAAAAGAATTTAGAAGTATAAATGTTGTGTTGAGAAAGAACTAGGGAAAATTGTATGCCAAACAAATAACTTGCCCTTTTCAACCTTGTGTAGTTAGTCATACACAATGCACTTCAGAATAAGAAAAATATCTTACTTAATGCAATAATTAAACATGTTATTTTTTTATAGAAGTTTGATTGCATTTTTTTTGTCTATACAGGGAAATCATAATATTATTATTAATGTTTATTTATGAGACATTTATCATAGATACTTTAGAAATAGAAAAAATGTTCAGTCATGACATGTTGCTTAAATTAATATAAAGTACATTGATCATTCCATCCCATGCCATAAGTAGGGAAATATATAGATCCACATTAATATAAGAAAGAAAAACATTTATAGTTGTGATTTGTTGTCCAATGACAATGTGAAATTGTTTCTAGAAGTAATTTCTGACAATGTCAGCATATGCATACGATTTTTCGAACAACACCAAATTTTTTAAAGATATCGAGGTTGGCCTACAAATTCCATGTCAGGCACAATTATGGAAGCATTACATAGAAAAACTTGTTCCAATTCCAATCTATCTCTAGAAACAATATATCAATGTTGCAATGTAACACGACTAATGATATATAAATATCTAGTCCAATGTTCATAAAATTTTGACATAATTTAATTGTAAAAATTCAATACAACCGCACTCCAATGCTAACAATGTTCAGTAAATACTTTGACTCAAAATGCACATATAATGAATACACTATTCCTGGTATTTAATAACTAGACATGAAATATGTATATACAATGTATATGATATTACACATTAGCATTTAGGTCAATATAAAAATAATAACTAAATTATAGTTCTAGTACCTGCACAAAGAAATCGAAAATCAATACGTAGAGCTCATCACACATGTAGTATGAAACAATATTCATTCAATCTCTATCCCACATGTAGGAACAAACTATATTCATTTAATGTAAATTTTCCATGCACTTGAAAATCATGCAACATATAAACAATTTTGGATTTCTTTTGCAAATTTATTTCATATTGCATTTTTGTCAAGCCAGGAAGAAGCTCTTGCAATATAGGTTCCATGGAAATGTGTTGCACATTATTGTTGTCCATTGTTTATATAATAGCACTTAGGCAATGTTTATATATAAAAGGGAATCTCTGATTACGTCTTACATAGTCAAACGTTGCATTTTTTTATCAAAGAAGGTGTGCTTCCAGGACAGTTACAGATTGCACAAAGAGGTTCAAATGGAGTTGAATATGCATTGGTTTCTATCATTGTAACTTCGACCTATTTACATAGTACAAACATTTTTAATTTAGGATATGTGTGTGTGTGTGTATTTTCAAATAATCTTGTAAATGAAATTTGTAGATAGAGTTGTCAAGATATCCTTACAATGTTTGTTGAGCCAGTTAGTTTTATCATATCTTTGATTTCTTGTGTTGTCATCTCTATTATAAATGTCATTTTTTTTGTGTGGAAAAACTTTTCTTTTTCATCTCTCCTCTTGGTTATATTTTTAAATAGAAAAATGGGAAATTTCCCTATTTGCAATTGTTTCTCCAGTGAAGCGAAGAAACATCCATATGTATTAAACAATTGTAGTTGATACATTAAACATTGTAATTATCATATAGCTTCACCTAAGATATATCAACATATAAACCATAAACCATTTACCATTGAAAAGAATAACATTTTTTTTTCATCCTCAATGTTCCCATATTTTATATGAAAATAGTACCGAGATCCAACTTTTCTAACGATCATGACAACTCCAATAGTAATAATTGGATACATGTTTGTATTATTTGCAAATTTCTTGATTGTTGTGTCTGGTATGAAATTGTATTCTTTACATGTTGGAGACATTGTCTCCACGACACTTGATTCAAGTATCGATATAACATGATCGTAATCACCAAGTCATAGCCACTTTTTGGTAGAATTTTGAAATCTGTAATAGATGTTCAAGCTCCAAGAACAATCTTTTTCTCATGTTTTTCAATAAGGTGTCCAGGAATAGTCAATGTAATTGTCATAATTCCATTTTCATCTGTCATATCAACATGCAATATTTTGTGTGATCTATTCTCTTAATCAAAATATGTGATGTAAACAATCATCACGTATCCAATGAATACTTCCCTAGTTTTATGACTATTCAATTCCTCTATTGAGACAATATTTCGAGATGAACATGTGTGTAATCATATGCAAATTGCAGAAAAATGAGCAATATGAAGAATCGTTTCCATGTATTTCTTTCCCAACTACAAAATATAGATTTTTAAATGAAAAACTTTCCAATTTCTCTTGTTACACATGCATAGTTGATTGCTTCAATTCTAGGTATATCTATTTCTCTTCAACTAAACATAGAAATTTGAAAATTGCATAAGAACTTGACTCTATTTGTTTGTTATTTTTACAAGATACTATTTATAAATATCTACCTATGTCTTTGTGGCTATTGCAACATCCAAATGGAAAATAGCTTATGGAAATTTACCTCTGACTCTGTTGTTGGGAGGATGTTTGTGATGCACCAGTACTAATACTTCCTTGGCTCATCCAACTTCTCCTACTTGGAAAACCGAACATGTGAATGCCAAGCATATACAATATATTATATACTATGTTTACATTGACATATCATCAACTCTTTTTTTTTTTTTTTGTGNGGGGGGGGCGGGGGGGGGAGATGTACATCGATTATGCAATAGAAAAAACATATTGCACACCACATAGTACATAGAAATGAAAAATTTATAATTATGTGTAAAATATCAAATCATGAAAATGCCTACAAATGAAAAATATTTGTCATTTATAACAAACTTTGTTATGAACATTGACTCCTTGGTACTGTCCATCACAACAAATTTGTACTTTTCAGTTACAAGATGTATATTCATTTTCACAACACTTTGAGTTATATCTTGCAATTGAAATACATCAACAATTATCAATCAACACGACAACCATTACATGATCCTATGGAACTATAAAAGAAACACAACATGGAAGAATACATTTAGGCGACTAAGAAGCACACATATAAAGCATAGTAGGATCCTACCAATGAGTACAAGATTTAATAGTTAGGATATTTGACATTTTTATATGGTATAAAATTCCTCAAACACCCCTAAATTCATAGATTCCAAAGCTGACATATATGCCAAGGAAAATCACTGCACCCTCGTAGTGTGCTCACTTATATTTTCCACACTTGTTCTCTCCACATACATATATGGCTTGCATAGTCAAGACTTCTAATTCTATTTTCAGTCATTATGAGGATAATTCATAGTACCCATCATCTCCCCATCCCACCCTTCCACACATTCACATTTGCAATCGTTCCTCTCCTAGAATTCTAACAAGCCACATAATTTGTATGATGTCCTAGTCATTTATTGCACTTTGATTTGTTTGCATTTGCTAAAAATGAGGTTATTTACAACTTGTGAAAAGTGAATGTTTTTGTTTTCTATGAGCTTCCTAATGTTTTCTATTAATCATTCCCCATATTCAGTAGCTATCTTAGTTATGGAAAGCGCATGTTAGTAAATAAGCCCTATGCACTTGGCCCTAAATAAATCCAACCTCCATAATGTACTATTCATATCTTTCACATTTATCAAAACCCATTAAAAAAAAAACAAATGTATAGCATATAGAAAAATAAAACAAAATTCTTTTGCGGATAGCCTATGTAGGACACCTTTCCAGCAACAATATTGCTTCAGCCACAATTTATAGAAGGTTGATGGACAAACTTCCTTGGCAAACTTAAAAAATATGACATGGAAATTGACTTCGTGAAAATTGTCAGATGGAAAGTACTCTAAATTGCTTACTAGTATTGAAGTTGCAGACATCCCACGTGAAAATGGTGTACTAATTAAAGATCTAACCATCTTCCAAAAAACTTGTCATGAAAAGTCTCTTTACCTAGCCATCTACAAGACAACCTGATAGGTCAACATATTTAGAGATATCATATTGCAGGAGAAGTGATGGGAAGCACATAGGATACTGGAAACGATGACACTCTCGCATAGAAGACACAAGGACTACATGGCATTTTGCAGTATTGAAGCATCATTAAGAAATCTCATCTAGCCAGATCACACACATATGACACCAATGGATAGTTATGAACTCACACTTTTCAAGCACCACCAAGAGTATGATGAATAATTTCCACTACATACATTAATAAAGGAACCTAGATCTAAATTTCAATGTATCAGTACAGGAACACCGACACATAGAGATGGAATGAAAATATAAACATCACGGTGACACTTTCTGGTCATCTTTCCAACTATTTATACTACTTTCCAAGACCATAGTATTCGCAACCAATCTCCATTTCTCCACAAATAGAGATCCCACAAGATATCAATTGAGAGGTTTCACCTGCCACCTAGCCATCAAGTCCATTTATCTTAGGAATCATAGTTCGATCACAAAGTCCCTGCATCCATGGCTTCTCCTAGAAAACATGTGATTTATTACATCTCGCGATTCATACAGACTACCTACAGTCCCACCCTTTCTTTCTCACATCGGTTGACACTGAGAAAGAAACTATTGGGAAGGGGACCTAGTCTACATTCAATGAGAAATATACCTAGCCTCACCAAAAAGTTTCTTGAACTATGCTTCAAAGTTCTTGTGGTTCACCGGCTCTCTAAGCCAACATCTTCCATGCATGCCACCATGGATCAACACCTTTTTTGAACCAAGAAAGTCCATTATGCTCACTTCTCCCTCTATCAATTTTATTTATAATCATATTCTTCATTATCAACCAATATTAACAAGACAAGAGGATGATGACGGGCCCATCCATTGGAGTGATTAGTCAGTCCTTCCTATTTACAAGTTCCTGAATAATTTGGAAAAGTTATAGATAAAGAAATTTGCCTAGATAGTGCTTGGATTTCTGGAATGAAAGATGAAGATTCCCCATGCTTCAACAGTCCATAGGAATCCCAAGTAGAGAGACATCGTCAAACCAGACAAATGTAGAAAAAATCTAGCCTCCACCTCGAGGACGAATCTACACATTCAAAAAGTTGTGTCGAGATGCAACAACATCCTAGATAGATGTTTTTCGCTTACTCAAGTAATGTGTGGGTATCCAATCTAGCCACATTCAGAACACTCACAATTCAAGATAACATTATTTTGACGTCTTGGTATGGCTTGAGTCGAGGGCC
Organism: Picea mariana; assembly: GCA_032191745.1. Classification (NCBI taxonomy): domain Eukaryota; kingdom Viridiplantae; phylum Streptophyta; class Pinopsida; order Pinales; family Pinaceae; genus Picea; species Picea mariana. Next base: position 36,329 of record JASDQU010736351.1, on the reverse strand, counting down.
ACCAAGATAATAGCGTTCAAATATTTTCAAGCACTAAATGTTAGTGTTAGAATTCTATAACATGGTGCAATGTGATGTTTCTATGGCTTCAGAAAAGGAAACCCAAAATTAACTAAAACAATTTCATGCATAAATGTAATTGTCAAATTTAATTTTGATTTTAAGTGGGCAGTGCTCAACGGTTCAAATGTTATTTGAGTGCTTAGTTGAAACTTGGTCACAATGGATTTGGTACATGTAGATGGTATAAATATCTCACTCTTTCATTTGTGAGCCTTCGTTTTAAACTTGAACAAGAAAAGCTGGTGATATACTCTTATTTCAATTTGTTAAATAAGACATATATTATAATCATTAAATTAAATTAGATATGACTTTGGAAATACAATATGATATGATGTTTCATATTTTAACTTGACAAAACCCATAGCACAGAGCCATGAAACCATTATTTAAATAAGGAAAGTACATAACACAGTTGTATGAAATTTACTACTCTACCTTTGTGTGTTTCATTGCTATAAAATTAAAATAATCCAAACTATGTTTTTGTTTTGCAGTCTAGTGTCTTTTCTCAATTCAATGGTTATCTATTTTAATGTTGTATGTTTATTACTTCATTAATGCACTACTATCCAATCAATGCAAGTCCAAGAATTTTTCTTCAATACATTGTCCATTCACATTTGAAAGAAGGCTAGCTATTACATGTATTTCCTATATTGTCTTGAGTGACAACTTGTTTAGTCCACCACTAAACATTCAAAACACAAATGCCTTGGATTTTTGTACATCAAATCTTGACAAGCCCTATATTTTCAATGCACCATCGATAGGATAGCCACAGATTCAATGTGCACTTTGTATTATATGCACTCCTATGCAATATGGATATATATTGTTACATATGCATTTAATTTACCAAAAAAAAGTGTTTTCATTGCGCAATTGTTACAAGCATACCTCCTTTTAGGATAGTTTTCTTGAGTTTCTTCTCTTGTATTGCTTGTGACTTATTTCTCTCCTACAATTTCTCTATTTCATTTTCATGTGAAATCAGTGCACCAAATGCAATGAACATGCAAATAAAACCTTATGTCAAAATCCCACGAAATATACAACATTAACAAACAAAAAACAAGAAGCAAATGAATAGTATATACATAAAATTAGAAAAATGTACCTCTGCAATTATTGTTCCATGTTTTCTTTTTTTCCTAATTTCTTTTTATTAAAAACTAGTGATTGTTTCGATGTATTGGACATCGAACAAACCAAAAAGCAATGCAGATGGATGGAAGCAACATGCAAATGCAATTTAAATTGTCAATATTTATTTTCTTTGCAACCATAATCTCTATTATATCAGTTGCTTGTCATGTTCAATAGAATTTCGCGATCCAACACAGAAATAAAGAATTTCTAAATATGTACAAGATATGGAAACATGCTTTTGTTCAAAAACAAGGAAGTAAAAAATTGTGGATATGTACAAGAAATATGTAAATATTCCTATATGTGTTTGGAAGTCCATGTAATTCATCATCAAATATTTACTATGAATTACATGTATTTCTGATATAAATTCCAAAACAATAGTCCATTGTTTATTCATAGTGATGTTCCCACCCTTGTGCACAGTTCTAGAACATGGTTCTTTTAATGCTCTAATGACATTGTATCTTCCATGTTTTAGTTTATGCACTATGCATGGAGCACACACTATCAAACAACAAGATGTGAATTTGCTAAGTTTTGTTTTCCACATATATCAACTACCTTTTGATTAGGAGAAATCATAAAAAAAAATCATCAACCAAATGAATGATAACCAGTATATTTGATTCACATTTATTTTAGATCCCTGCCATTTCCTCATAAACCAATCAGCCATAAATCAATGAGCTATCGTGAAAATTAAGACACTTGTCACAATACCTTATGAAAAACTATTGGAAGTAAGGGGATGAAGAACTACCGAAGTGTGGAAAGAGGGGACGTATCAGTTCTCCGCACAAGATTTGAATATAGACCAAGCACTAAATAAAGAAATTATCGGTTGTGTGCGACATACACCTGTGTGGAAGTGTTGATGACATCGCTCTGCCAATTGCACAAGTGTCCAGGCAACCAATTCTACTATACCCAGATTATAAGTGGCATGGATTCTCAGCGCAAGGGTAATAAGTTTATAATCCCCGCACAAGGACTAAAATTATGCCACTCAAAAGCATCTAAATGTTGCAACAACAAAAGCTTTCGGACAACTTAAAAAAACACTCTATATTGGAACTGAGGCAATGCATAAGTGCATCAGTATCGTTACTTTTGTTCTGTAGGTTGTTCATGTGTTTGGAAAAGACACCTTAGTAAATATGCATGATGTACTTCATCTTGAAGCAATGTAAACTCTTTTATTTATTTATGTTTCAAAATTTTTGTGTTGGAATGCCTTTATACCTATATTTTTTTTAGGTTGTTTGTATGCTTTTAATGATGCCATATTGTGATGTCCTTCAAGGGCATGTTCTTTGAAAATCAATTATTTGGTATATTTTTAATCATCATGTAAAAAATCCATGCTTTCAACCCTTGCACCGATATTTCATCTTGCTTATGGTATGGAATTATCATGCTTAGAGGCCTCGATACTTCTACAGTCAACATAGCTATACTTGGTTTATTTAAGTCGGTCATTTTTTAATCCTTATGTGAAGAACCGACACATATCATCCTCCTGCATTGTTGCACTTCCACATCTCTGCATTTCCAATAGTTTTGTATCCCTCATTATGAAAAGTGACATAGTTTGCAATATAGGTCACTGATTTATGCTAAATTGATTTACTTTGATTTAGGAGAAAAGGTTGAGCATCTAGAAGTAGCGCAAAGAAAAAGTGTTTATTATTTGTGGACTGCTCGATGGTTTTTTATTATGGTGATTCATATTCAAAAGTTAGTCGATATATGTGTAAAAGACATTTTAGTGGATTGGTATCCTTCTCTTGTCCTTGGGGAAATCTCAGCTCTGTGATCTATTTATATTTAGACAAATTTCTAGTCAAAATAATTTTACTTGGCCTCTTTTCGAGTTGGAAAAAATGTTTTTCTATGGCCATATCTATGTCCTCTCGCACAGTAAACACTTTTCCTATTTTCAACACATGTCCAAACAATTCATAGCATTTGGCCTTCTACACTTGGGTAGTTCCCAAGAGATAGTTATTGGAGACGTCGAAAAAAGCATGGCATTCACTTGGGAGTAGTTCTAAATCAATTCCCTTTGCTTGCAAATCCGACAACATCAACATCTGACAAATGACTGCAATATCATCAAAATTACATCGCCTATCACAATTTGTCGTACTGTCAAGGTACAAAACTACACAATGATAACTGGTATGAATTATCTGCACAAGAATTAACAGAACACAATGATCGTTGTGTTAGAAATACTCATCTTCCAACTGTCGAGGTGTGTAAGACATAGTTGCACCTAATGTGGCCACATGTTCATAGAAAAAGGCTCTGGACAACCTAATAAATGCTCGTCTTTTGGAATTACTATACATTCTTATCATATAATCAACCCCCCCCAAAAAAAATGAATAGATGGAACATAGTGCAATGCACCAACTAAACAATCCCCAACACCATACAAAAATGCATCGAACCTAAAAACAACATTAATTTACAACACATGCAAAATAATGCGTTGCTCCCTAATTCTATACCCGCACTATCTCCATAGCATCAAGTAACTTCAAAATAAGAATAAAAATGCAAGTTGACAATAGCACACCTTATTTGTTTGTGCTTAACTCTAATTCTTTCCATCTTACAACCTAAAAATTAGAACTCGTGCAACTCATGGCTCGCGACACTTGCAAATTCAGAACAACTCCATTTTTTTGAACCATAACAGGTGACATGATAGATAAATGCATCAAGAAAAACAAAAGCAAAGTGAAAAATACAACCTCAAAACAACATACATTCTCTCTATGTTCACCTTTGACTATTTTCATCCTACACAATCTCTGTAACAACCCCTCAATGACTTGAATTTCTTCTGAAAAAAACAACACAACAAAAGTAGTTGCACTATGCACAATGCAAAATATATCAAACAATAGCTAGAGAAACTAATCGCACTTGTCTAAAATACATATATTAATATGACAATTAATTGGTTAAAAGAAAGATACTATATGCACTAGACTTCTTACTCGCTCTCATAGATTTGTACAATCCCCAAAACTAAATGTCTTGCAAGCCACCAACCGAAGCACCTACAACTTTGGGAAGAACCTTGGCTTCTTGGCTTATAACACACTATATTGCAATCAAACCCAAAGAATTCATCAATTAATCAGAACAAAATAATTCAATTAAAAATCTTTGTAATATTTAAAATCTATCAGAGAGAATCATGTCATACAACACACAAAAATACCTTCAAAATTTATGAATCATATTAAATTTAATGAACAATCGGAAGACAATAATTTATATATATTTGTTAAAATAATTTTATATATTGTATAGAAAATATATATGCATATTGTATGGACCACAACTTTAAATGCCACCAATATCCCACTGACACGGTAGTAAGCTTCGAAAACCTTGATGGTCTAGGAACTTTGAGACTCGTACATGCACCCATTCCAACCATTTGTTAAACAGGCATAGTTAAATTGCCTATTCAATTCCCGTTGTCGATCTAGAAATAAGAAGTTGTTTTCAAGGACCAATCAGAACACATGAAGAAACATTAAATCGCTCGCAACAAAGTTAAAATATGGAAAAAGCGAGAAAGGTAATTGGTCTATTGGACATTAAGAAAGGTAAGATATTACTTAGATTTTTTTATATTGTTATTTCGAAGTTAAAAAAACATTAGGAGAAGCCTTCCAAGATCACTATAGTTTTGATGACTTAGAAGGTTAGGAAGGTTGGTATTACGACATACATTTTGAAATTGAGATCTAATTTGGATATTAAGAATTGTAATTATATTGGATTCATATTGTTTATTTGTATTTTTATCACATTTTATTTGTCATATGCATCATTGTAAATTTATCACAATTCTAGTGTTTAAAATTTTTTGAGTTAAAATATTATATATCTAAGTGATAGTCAATAGATAATTGGAGTATATATCTCAAAAAATTATGGACACTTCCTTTGATTCTCAACCATTGATCTATAAACTTTCATCAAGATCTTACAATACTCTGAAATGTTTTATTATGCAAGTTATTACAATAGATTTCACATTTAATATTACTAGCTTAATGCTCAAAATTATGGAAATAACTAAAACCAAAATGAAATAAACATGTAAATAAACACACCATCTACACAAATGAACATAATATGTGACTTGGAAAATGCAATATCGGAGCAAACTAGTTAGAAGGTGAGGTTTATGATCTACTCTCTTTTTCTCATTTATGAAATGCAAGTACGAACACATGGGGCATTCACTATGAAGTTTCCATGGATATTGTCGTCTGAATGATTTCTACACAATACAAACCCACTCGTAGATGTTCTACTAAACTATGGAACAATAAGTGGCCACATATTTAATATTTTAAGATATCGTGATAGTCATTTAGTGTTAGGGTTAGAGATTTTGCATTCCTCAACCCTCAATTAGTGTTAGGATTTTTCCCTCTAGAATCTTCGTGAAATTCCACAAGTGACTAACCCGACATATATGAGTAATGGGTGATAATGTGGCATCCAATGGGTACCATGGTGATCAACAAGGTAGGCCAACTTGTTGGAGGCGTAACTTCCACATATGAAGTCCAATTGAGGTGATTTTTGCACAGTTGGAAATATTTTAGTGAGTAAAATAGCATTGAGGGGTTGTGAGCTAATATCTCAAAGTTTTGACCCCAAAATGTATTGTTTGATGCCTCAAACTAGTTCTAAAAGGTTCCATACCCCAAATCACCAAATTGGAATGTGTCTCTAACATGAACCCTCAAGTCAATTCCTAAAGTTTTTTTACCTAAAATATACCAATATAAATGAAAAATTATATAATAAACTATTATAAATCAACCATTTAAAATAAATCTAATAGAAAAAATATCAACAATTAATTACTTCCAATCCAATAACATTATTATATTAATTGCATTTCAATATAATTTACTCTTCCATAATTATTTTTAAAATTCTTCATTTTATCTCACTTTATATTTATATATTTCAACTTAATTATTAAATATTTTTTCATTCATCATCATAAATTTGTTTGGAAACTCCATACTCAATTTTTGATTAATTTTATCAAAATTAATTTTTTGAATTTACATATTTCAACTTAATTATTAAATTATTGATCATTATGAATTTGTTTTCAACAACTTCTTTATCTTTTAACAAAAGCTCAGAAAAATATATTAAAAGTGTGGATGAATCCACTGATTTACAAAAGAGGGTCCATTACAGGCCTTCGATAAGAAGCAACTAAAGTAGAGACTATAACATTTGGAGGATTTGAAATAATAACAGGATTGGTGTTGCATCCTCCTTCCCTAACAAAACTACTGTGATTGTATTTCACCGAGTACAGTCGGTAGAAGATATCATTAATACATAACGAGAAACAAAACATGATAGCAACAAAGCTCAACTACCCATCTCTAAGTTGACCTGATGATGCTCTAGAATTGTGTCTAGATGAGGCTCATTAAGATCCAGAATTTGATTCACTGAAACTAAATTTTTCGTTTTTGGATGCTCCCTGTTGACTTTTCGGCTTGCTTGGGTGGTGTTGCACTCCTTCTAGCTAATCCAGACACTGTTGCATTGCCTTCATGTAGTTGTGATGTTCCTCGATCTAGCTCCTTTGAGCATAGCTCTCATCTTAGATTCTCTCTATCATATGCTTGTGTTGGGACAAAGTTTCTAGTTCAAAAAAACTGGTGGAGCTGAGGGCTCCAAGATGAATTCTCATCTTGCTACATCCTATACATTTTCCTCAATTAAATCCACTAAGAAGCCTTTACCACTGTGCATTATTGTAGGCGTTGGAGGAGTTGCTCTCAGACTACTGTTGAAGCCACAGAGCCCTAGCGAGAGGGGATGACTGTGGATGAGAGAGGGAACCACTGGCAGGAACAGAGGCCACAGGATGGACGAGAGACTGAGAAATGGAAGGCGAAGAGATGGGTTCCAAGAGACAAGAGTATGCGGGACCTTCTGAAACAAGCTCCGAGCGAAAATCCAAGACAGGGTGAGGTGAATGAGAAGCAGGACAAGATGAAGAGAAAACTCAAAGTGCTGGGAGGGGACCGGCTGAGCCCTCTCGATCAGGGTGAGGCATAAACTAGGAGAGCAAGGCAAGGAAAACTGGGTGGGGCGAGGAGAAAAGAGAGTCTAAGGGGAGATAAACTGGACAACAAAGGAAAAGAGGTGGCCAGAGAGACTTACCCAAACCGCTAAACATTTTTTCGCATGCAGGGATGAGTATAGGACCAAAATATCCCATGTTTCATTTAATGGTGAATTCTTGCCAGCGTAAGAGTTCACGAAATATTCCATGTGCATTGTACCTTCGGCCTCCATGTTTCCAGAGTTGGAGATGAATCTGGCATCACCTTGACGCTTAAAATGTGTGACTAGGTTGTCACATTCCTTGTCCATCTGCTTCATATCCTTAAATTCCTGAGCTCCCACGAACTTTGAAGGACAAATATCCTGAGCATCCCAACCCATGATGAACCTGCACTTGATATGTTAGTCGTCGTTGTGCAGTGGTTGATGGGACCTGCCTTCCTCCCTCGCCACCTTCTCCTTCTAACGCTGAACTATTACGCATGCTTTAACCTCCTACCACATGGCCCCTCCACCTGGTTATGTGTGAGTTGAAGCCCCCAAGGGCCCCACCGCCTCTCATTTCCGCTTGCCCAATTCACATGTCCCTGCTTAAGCTAGAATCTTGAGGGACCCCACCCCCTCCCTTTTCCACGTGTCCATTCCAATTGTTCGAATACACGATGGGGCCCCTACTAGCCCCTCCTCGGGCCTTCCTAGACTATCTCCCAGTCATATGACTCATTAGGTTAGGGAGGCTAAAGTTTCAACACCTTCCATGCCTAAGGTTCCAGGTGATTTCCCAATCGTTTCATTCACCAAATTATCTGCTACCTTGTTGTGTTCTCTCATAATGTGGTAGAAAGTTAGCTTAATGGGCTGAGAGTTGACTCGTATTCGGTCGATTATTCATTGTAGGCTTAATTTTTTTGGGTCAATCCTATGAACCATCAGCCTTATTATAGTTTTGGAGTCACCTAGGACATTCAGAGCTCGAATTTGATAGATCTCTGTGCAAGTTGGAGACCTTTTAGTAAGGCGTAAGCCTCTGCTTTGTTATTGGTGTCCTTCCTGAGATTGTAATGATAATTTAGGATTCTTTTTCCTCCGGGATCGAAGAGAACCTCTCCCCCCTTCCTCCCCTCGTTTTCAACAACTTCATTACTTTAATTTTATGAAAATTAATTTTTTATTAAAAAATTAATTAAAAATTTAAATATATTTTGAAATTTCAAATATTAAAAATATTTATTTTATTTTATAT